>PVJH01024835.1:0-32530 GCA_004026705.1 Nesogale talazaci | reverse complement strand
TATCGGACTTATGGACTGATCTGGAGTAGGCTGATATGCTTTCTCAATAGTAAATTGCTCTTATATATAAAGCTCTTTCTTAGGCTGAGCCCCAGTGGCGTAGTGGTTGTGCGCAGGACTGCGGCACGCTGGGACGGAGGTTCAATTCCAGCAGTGGGGCTGGGCTTCCTACTCCCACCACCGGAGAGCAGTGATGCCCGAAAAAAAAAAGCTCTTTCTTACACACACACACACACACACACACACACACACACACACAAATACACCTCCATTTGCCTCTGAGTAGGAGCCTTGTGCTTTTTTTTTAGACTCAAGAAAAGCAATAAGGAGAGTAGGGTGGAGCCAAGTGCTTCAATAAAATGTGACAAGGGAGACTGCAGAAGGTTATGTGGATTAAGCCTCTGGTGAATCCACTTTGGCTATTGACGAGGACTGTGAACAGCCTTGGTATTAGACATTGTGCACTGTAAAGTGTATTAATGCAGATATAGTTAGGTTAAAGTTTAACACCTTACCATTTGTTCTCCCTTTTGAGTAATTTTTAAGCCTGTTTTGGTTTTTATTATTTTCTGCTATTTTTTCAATTGAGGATTTTTCTAGGTTTTCTTTTATTATTATTATTATTATTTTCTTTTTGTATACTTTTCTTTATATGACATTCAGGATAGGGAAATCAATAGAGGCAGTAATTGGATTAAGTTTTTTGAGGTTATGGCAAGGGATGTTAGGGGCAAATGGCGAAAGCAATAATGAGTACTAGAAAGAAGAATATTTTCTGAAATTGTGGTGATGATCATACAACCCTTTTTAATATGTTTAAACTCTTGAATTGTAATGATATGCCAATAAACTGTTAAAATTTGATGCACTGAGGGAAGAGTTGTAAGAATATCTTAGATATAACTGAATATCTTGACATAATGAGTCCCTAGGCCTGTGGGTACTATAGTTTTGGGGACATCAAGGTCATGTGGCAACCAGTCTACAAAGTAAAAGCTCTCTCTTTGACTTTATTGACTAGAGACCAGGATTGTAAAGGCTGGTGAGTGGTCATCTAAGATGTACTGTGCATCTCTCCTCATCCAGTGCAGGGGCCAGTGAAGCGAATTATAGCGCCGAAGACTCCACGGCCCCCAAATCGGGACTAGATGGTGCCCAGTTCCCCTTGTTGAGCACCCGGAAAAGGACCGTCACCCGAGGTACTATAGAGAGTAGTAGAAAAATAAGGAACAAAATTCCAGATCAAACACAAAACCAGCCTTTGCTGGTGGAACCCCTCAGCTTATGGCCCTTAGAGAGCCTGTAGGAGTCAGTCACTGGAGTCACCCCCTGTATCAACTCCCGGCAAAACAGAACAATAATGCTAGGGCAGAAGAAGCCTCTTCCAAACAATCAAGTATGAAAAGGGCCCTCCTTGCCCAGGGACAAAGGTCAGAAAGCAGGAAGGGCCAGAAAAGGATGCATGGAAACGGGGAGCACAGAGGGACTAGGAAGAATGCTGTAACTTTGCAGAGATTGTAATAAATGTCAGCAAACAAGATGTGTATGAATCATTGAATAGGAAACTGATTAAGCATGTACATTTTCATCTAAATTATAATAAAAGTTAAAAATGGGGGGGAGGGAGGTTAAGGAACAATGATGTCACTTTGAAAACTAAGGTACGTTGGATCTAAGCTATGCTATTTTAACAGAACTCTAAGCATGTGAATGCTGGACATTGAATCAAGGTGTCTGGAAAAGAATTTGTGTATTTTAATTATGAGGCTGGCAAACAATATTGAACATATATGTGCGTATATGTGTGTGTGTATACATACATACATACTGCCAGAAGACCAAACAATTTTGTCTTGGCAGATGCACAAATGAGGCCAGGGAGACTTTGTCTTACAGGTTTTAATGATGGTATCAGAAGGGATTGGTGTCTGGAGGCCACCATGACTGATAAAGCAGGTCCTCGGTGAAAAAGAGGAAAACTCTCAACAACACACCACATGGCTGCAACCACGGGCACAAACTCAGCAGCAGTCTGAGGCTGGTGTAGGCGCCTGCGATGCTTTGGGCTGTTCCTGAGTTTGGAATTGACTAGAGGGCACCTAGCAACAACAAAAACAATGCAACCCGAGACAGGCGTTTCTGTACTCCTCCTCTTTCCCTTCAGTGCACCTCACTCCCAAGGTCCTTTCATTACAAGGTTTGTCCTCCCATGGAATCCTTAGGCTAGCTTTAGCACAGTATTTATCTCATCAAATTGTAACTATTTCCTTTTATACATGGCTTCTATGATTGTACATGCCTTCAGAAAGATAGTGCTTGTGTAAGTACATAGCATAATATTTGGAATAAAACAAGCACATAGTAGATTTGCCAAATAAAAGAATAAATGACACTGGGTCAGTCTTTCCTGACTCTAAATCTACTGAGTGCAAAGGCTGAAATTTTAATTTCTGGAATTTCTGAGCTGAACACAAAGCTTTGCAGAAGGTAGATGCTTAATCAATAATTTTGGAACGAATGCTTAGTCATGTCAACTTCAGATATGATCAGGATATTTTAAAAAGCAGCTGCTTACAACTTTGACAGTAATTTATTTGCTGGAAATGTAAAAGTAGGAGAAACAGACAGGAGGCATACAGTTAGTTAAAATCTTGTGAGGGAAGCTAGACCTGGTGGCAGAGTGGGCTGCCTGTGGGACCGCCCACCATAAGGTCAGAGGTTGAAACCACCAGAACTCTCTGAGGGAGAAAGATGAGGGTTTCTACTCCCACAAAGTGTTTTGGTCTCAAAAATCTTCTGGGCAGTTCTATTCTATCCTATTGGATCACGATGCGTTAGAATCAATTCAATGTCAGTGAGTTTGTTTGTTTGTTATTAGAGTGAGGACGAACTAACCAAAAAGTAAATTGTCATAAGATGTTATAAAACAAGGGCACTTTAATGTGGGATAGAAGAACAGGGGAACCCACCTCAGATTAGCTAAACAGAATATTTCTCAGAGATGGGACATTTAGATTAAAATGTTTGGGAGAGTAGTCCTGTCAACAATGGTCAGAAGAATCTCCTGGGCAGCAGTAGTACGCTGAGCTGCAGGATTGGAGATCAGATGGAACCTGGACAGAAAGGCACACTTGGCAGGTTTGGGAAATTGAATGAATACCACCAGTTTAATGAAGCTAATCCATCGGGAATAATGGGTTGATTTTTTGATACATGAGGTAGCAATCACCTACTTATAACCAGGCGGTCACTTTATAGCAAATTGTCATCACTAACATTCCATATTGTCCCACAACGGCCCCATTCTCTGGGCTGAAATTCATCAAGTTCCAATAGTTTCAAAGGGCACTTGTCAGAATCATGGGGGATACATATAGTCTATGCTGTTGAATCAAATTGAAGTTGGAAAGGAAATGAGAAGTTTCTGCTTCTGAATTCAACAACAGGCTCCAGAATAGGGGGCTTGGTTCTTCTCAATGGTATGGTTCTTTCCTGACTCATTCACTGGTGAGTCAATGGTGAGTTATGAAGTTCCTTTTAGGCTATCATGTACCCGGCATTATGGAAAGTCCTGGGAGAACAGAAGGGACTGGCAGTGAACAATGCGAGTTCTTTTACCATTGCAGGACTGAGGGTTGGAAAAGGATCTTGCTACTTTCCAACTCTAGAATCATCCCTTTTAATGAAAGAAACACAGTAAAGATCAACACATAACCTCTTCCCTGCAGTATAGACAATGGGGAAGTGAGTGAAGGGAGTCATTGAACAGTGTAAAATGTGACAAAGTAATAATAATTTATAAATTATCAAGGGTTCATGAGGGAGGGAGGAGGAGGGAGGGAGGAGAAAAAGGAGGAGCCGATGCCAAGGGCTTAAATAGAAAACAAATGTTTTGAGAATGATCAGGGCAACAGACGTACAAATGTGCTTGACATATAAGGGACATACGTATGGATTGTGATCAGAGTTGTATGAGTCCCCAATAAAATGATTTTTTAAATGTTAAAAAAAGAAAGAAAAGAAACAGTCTTCCTTAGCTACTTTTGAAGGGCCTGTTTACATGTGAAATTCTGCCTCATGAACCATGTATAGGGCTTTGATTCACAGTGAGCCACCATCTCATCACTTGATGGCCATATGCCATGTACTTGTGGTTTACCAGGAATCAACAGCTATGGCATATCATGTTCTTCTAGGACACTCTTTAGTCTTGAACAAATAAGCATCATGGCAACAGCTTTTGTTAACAATGAAAGCTAAGCAGCAGTGTCATGAGTAGCTGAAGCCCGGGGTAGGCAGAGACAGAGCGGAAGTGCTTGTCTTTAGGAGGCATTTCCTTTTGGATTCATGGAATTGCATTTCAGATTGAGGTAGCTAGACCTCTCCAGAGACAGAGTCAAATTTAAGATCAAAATACAACCATAATTCAAGATGATCAGAAAGGAAAGACATTTAAAAATAGGAAAAAAAGATCATTTTCAAATGAAAAATGCAAGGAAGAGAGAGAAAGAATAGTTTTCACGAACATAATAACACACAATATTTTAAACAAATGCCAGTAGCCTATAAGACATGAAACTAAATTATGAGTTTTCATAGTTTGGCTAAAAAACATATTTGTTTCAGATTGTTAATCTCATGCTTGCCAGGAGTGAAAATTAATTGAAATCTCTCCAGAGCTAAGCCCCAAATCATATTTCCCAACTGACTATATTTTAGTTGACTAAAAAGGAAATCAAATAAGAAGACAATAAAAAAGACCTATAAAACACTATTTGAGGGGAATATACCCAATCAACTTTACCATTGCACATAATACAATGAAAAATAGTGCCTCACATCTTCAAAGGCTGGGGTGTCAGCCAATTAGACACGGCAATAAAAATTAAGTAAACCATGCATAGCAATGAAAAATTATAGTCTCGTAGGTATTTACAGTCCATTTCATATTAATTTTATTGTTGCTGAAAATATACACAGTAAATTATACACCCATGCAATGATTTCTACGAATGCAATTTTGTGATACTGATAATTTCACAGAGGCTCTTCACTCTACTTTTCTGAACCAATCTTGCTTACTCAAAAAGTCTTGGCTCCCTAAGCTTCCTATCTGATGTTGTGAATTGTTGTTTTCAATTTCATTCTTCAAAAAAGCACAATACTCCAGGTAAACATTCTTTCTAATTAAACTAGCCGATTGTTGAGTTTAAAAAAGATATCAGAGAGTATTTTTTCGTTGAGGTGTAGAAGTTCTCTCAGGTCCAGAATGTCTGGACCCGATTTTGGAATTTTCTTCTGCATTTCCTCACTTCTCATCAGGAGCCACATTCAAGGGTGATAGTTGGGACAGCCCGGTTATTCTTTTGTTTTTGTTTTCCCAGCCCATTTACTCTTACTTTGGATTTAGTTCTGACAAAATTAGATGCAACAACATTTCTACAAGAAAAAGTAATAACGTCAAAAAGAAATAATTTCTGCTTCCTGGATTAGACATACTTTTCACTGTTCCTCCCACGAAGTACAACTAAAAACCCAGCATGTGATATGTAAAACAGAAACAGGAAGACTGCACAGTAGAGAGGAGGCAAACTGGACCTCAGGACTTGAGAATAATATAGTTCTTAATGTCTTTGCTCTCTCTTCTTTCATTGCAGCCTTAGCGCAGGAGAATCCTGCAAACACTCACATGCTCAGACTATATCCGAGTATACAGTGAAACCGGTGACAGTCAGAGCTGTGTAAGGCAGAATGCTGTCAGAGAAGGAAAACAAAACTGTCTTCCACTCAGAAGAGTCATAGCAAAGTGGTAAGCTGGCACCCTGCCAAAGGTGGAAAACTTGTTAAGACTTGGAAAAACAAGGTGGTTCCACTGAGTTTGGCCTCTCAGTTCTCGCTTCAGCTCCAGATCACATTACAGTGCTTCAAGTGACCCAGAGACCCTCTGAACTTGTCCTAAAAACTAACTTAATTTTCCTCGGGAGCTCACATTAAATTATACTACTTCTATATTTTAAGGTTTAATTGCAGAATAGCTTCAACAAAATAGATCGACACAAAATAGATTCTGTATTATGTGGAATCAATGATACTAATGAGCTATGCTCTTTTTTTAATGAATAAGTGATATACACTCACTTATTTACCAAAAAGATAGGTCTGATTAGTATACTCAAAAACGTTAAGTCCGTGTATTTTCTTTAGGTTTATATAATAAAATTGGAAGAAAGGTCTGTTGATCTACTTCTAAAAAACTTAGTTACTGAAGTCATCTGGAGTTCCATTCAGCACACACGAGGTTGTTCTGTGTTGGAACTGACTTAACAGTCACTAACAACAATAACATATCAGGAAGTCACTTGAAGATGTGCTATGTAAAATTAATGGAGTCAAACAACAGAAGGGACAATGTGGGAGCCAAGAGATGTGCCTTTGGAGGAGAAGGATAAAGGGAGACTCTTAGCGGGAAACAGCGGAGACTCATCAAATAACTACTAGAAAATAGAAAGCTTAATGTGACAAAGGCACAGAATTTAAGAGAAGAAAATTATTGAAACAAAAAAGAAAAGAGTAAATAAAAATTAAAAAGGTATATGATTTTAAGCAAGTCATGGACGTAAGAGCATAGGGAAACATTTAATACTAACAGTGACAAAGTTTAACAAGTGGTAATTGTCTGATCTCACAGAAAAAAATACAAAAAATTCTGTGACCATCTTGTGAGTGAAGAACCATAACTAAGATGATGTAAACCAAAAACGGAAAAGGCATGTTATAAAAGGGCAAAATAATAGACATCCTCAGATCACCAATCATTGGGTCCCTTTTGTAAAAGATCACCTTTGGAGACATATGATTAATCCAAATTTTATGTAACTTTAGGGCCACAGAAAAATAAGATGTTGGGGCTGAGCCCTGGTGGCATAGTGGTTATGTGCGGGACTGCGGCCCACAGGGTTGACAGTTCAAATCCAGCAGCAGCTCTCCAGGAGTAAGGCTGGGCTTCCTACTCCCACCAGTGCAGTGATGCCACAAAAAACAATAAAAAAACCCCAAAATAAAATTTAATAAAGTTATGTTAGAAAATGTTCTCACTCTAAGAATTTTAAACTAATTTTCTTCACTATGCTTTCTATATCAGAATTCTTCTGAGTGCTTACAGAGTAGTGAAAAAGTTATGAATCAATTTCCACATGTAAGCCTTTTATTTTACAGAGCAATTATTGGAAAAAGATACAACTGAAAAACATTAATTTATGAATCAGTAAAATTAACCTAATATGCCAAACAGTGTGATAAATATTTTTACATGTTTTCAAATGTTTGTCTTCCCAATACCTTCGCTCTATACAACCAACTCTTGAGATACATGCTATTTCATAATGATTGAGAAAACTAAGGTCGAAAGAGATTTTATAGCATGCTGTAGTTCACAAACTCAGGCTTAACCCTAGACTCCAGTTACCATGAATTACTGAATACCTATTATTTGCCTTCCATTGTTCCCTTTAGGATAGAAAAAGTAAGAGGAAAAAGAAACAAAAATATGAAAAACAAAATAAAAATCTCATTAAAGAAATTCAAGTACTACAAACATTGAAATAGTTAATATAAAGAACCATGTGATGCCAGGGGAAAAAACACAGGTAAACAATTTTATATTTCCCAAATGGGATTTGCAACATATGCCAATGCTGTAGTTAATAAGCTCTAGGGATTTTTGGCTAATCATGTATTGAAGAAATGACCAGGCAGTAAAAAACAACGTAAAACAAAAGTTACTGTCTAAAAAATTGAAAAAAATCCCATAATTAAGCACGTTCTTAAAACTGTTAAACAGTGATTGCCTGGTTTGAATTTCTACTTTACTTTGGGTGCTAGTTTCCATAGAGAGCACCTTCCTCAGCCCCTGACATATTTGCTCTAATATTTATATTCTTCCTGACTTTTCTGCTTAGATAGAAATATCGTATGTAGAAAATTAATATGAAAGTGAATAATAAATCATCAAAATTACAGGGCATTCTGTTAGAAATAAAACGCTACTGCAATACCTACAATATTTAAGTTAATCAGAAAATGCTCTATAAAAATAATACACTCTGTGGGCATTGCAAGAAGTGTATCTGACATTGAAATAACAGTTTTAAGACAGGAGAAGACTCTTGTAGTCCATCAGTGAAGTAGACTAGACATCACCATCCTTGTGCTTCAGATAGAAAATGATGACATTTACCGTCACAAAAATCAGAGTTTTATACATAAAGCACTGTCATTGGTTAGGCTAGAATACTGTCAACTAGAAATTGTTAATTTACAATGATTTTGAAAATTCTACAGCACTGAATAGAAAAAGGTTACTTACTTTTTTCTTCGGTTTGACTCCACAAAATATTTACGTGCTCGATTTCGACATATTTTTTGTTGCTGCAGTAATATTTGACGCTCTTCTTCTAAATTTTTGTCTAGATGAAATTTCATATCTCTAATAGTAGTACCAAGTTAAGGACAATAATGGTTTATGTCTGTACTGGGTGAGTACCAGTGCTTTCTGATGAATGTAACTACAGTCTCTTGCTAATGATGTAATGTTTTTATGGGATAATTAGCATGTGAACACATATCTCACTTTTCATGAAAACAAAACCAACTAATTACTTTCAGAAATTACAAGCTAAGAGAAACAGGCTCTATATCTTTTAATTCATTATACAGATATTTGAATGCTTAATAGCACAATACCACCTTAGGCATCTACATAGGAAAATGAAAAAAGGACATTATATTTCACACGTAAAAAACATATGAATTAGGCAGTTCAATAGATCCTTTAAAGTTTGGAAGCTATATTCAATAAAAAACACTATAACTGGAATAACTGGGAAGAGTTTAGTTATTCATAAAGTTAATGATTTATTGATAGGTTCCAAAATGAACACTAGAGGAATGGGATGGAAGTTCAATTCCAGCAGCGGCTCCACAGGAGCAAAGGCTGGGTCTCCTACTTCCACCACCAGAAGGCAGTGATGCCCAAAAAACAAAATAAAAACAAACAAACAAAATGAGCACTAGAAAAACCATGCATAGTAATCTGTTAATCCAAAAAGTTGCCAAGAAAAATTAACATTTTGGTTATCACAATTATCCCTTAACTGGAAATTTATTACACAAAATGTAGTTTTGCTTACATCGATAGTATGGATAGACCTAATTGATCTTTCCAGTTTATGAAGCTGAGTGCCAAATGTCATTCTTAAGTAACTATGAAGTTTATCCACCACTTGTCTGTCAGTTTGTTGTACTATGAAGGCTTGAGTGTTGTTGTGATGCTGAAGGCTACATCACTGGTCTTTCACAGACCAGCAGGGTTACTTAAAGTGAACAGGTTTCAGCCGAGCTTCCAGACTAAGAACAGACTACCAAAAAGGGATTGGCTCTCCACTTCTGAGGAATCAGCCACTGAAAGCCCTTTGGGTAAGCATCAAAACATTGTCAGTTACTGAAAACTTAATGAATGAGAATGAAAGGAGAACACTGTCAGAGATAGTGCCAGCAGATGAGCCCCTCGGGACAGAAGGCACTCAGAAGATGAGGAGAAGCGGCCTTCTCAAAGCAGGTGGCCATAATGAGGTGGATGAGAAAAGCCTGTGGGATTAAGCCTTTGGGACCTTCATCTGCTAACGAGGCAGAATGAGACTCAAAATGAGAAGAAACAGCCACAAACATAAATTAATAACTGGAACTTGGAATGTACAAAGTATGAATCTATGAAGACTGGAAAACATTAAAACTGAAATGGAACACACAGAGATCTAAATTCCAAGCATTAGTCAGTTGAAATGCACTGGTATTCATCATTTTGAATCAGAAATAAATGGTTTACTATGCCAGGAATTACATAATCAAGAGGATGGTGATAAGGTCAAAAAGGACATTTCAAGATCAACATTGATGTATAATGCTGCCTGTGATAGTGTAATGTATATTTGCATGCAAAGAAATTCAATCAATACAACTATTATTTAAATTTATATAACAACCACTAAAGCTAGTGATGTAGAAATTGAAGGATTCTACCAACTTTAGTTTGAAATTGATCAAACATGCAGTCAAGATGCATTGATAATTATTGGCAATAGAAATGTAAAAGTTAGATATAAAGAGGAAGGACAAATAGTTTAAAAATATGCTCTTGGCCCAGAGGATGTACACTAGTACAGATAGGGAATCCAGGACAGATGATCCCTTCAGGACCAGTGTTGAGTGGCGATACCGGGAGGGTGGAGGGAAGGTGAAGTAGAAAGGTGCAACTGTTTGAGAATGGCGAGGGAAAAAAATGTACAAATGTGCTTGACATACAATGGATGGTTGTATGGATTATGAACCCCCAATAAAGTGATTTTTAAAAAAGAGAGATGGGAGAAAGCCCCCCAAAATATGGTCTTGGCAACAGAATTGAAGTTGGAAATTGTGTGATAGAATTTCACAAGACCAATGACTTCTTCATCACAAATACCTTTTTTTTTTTAACAACATAAACGTTAACTCTATTCATGGGCTTCTCCAGATGGAATCCACACACATCAACTTGATCACAGTTGTGGCAAGAGACGGTGGAGAAGCTCAGTATTAGCAGCTAAAGGCAGGTCAATGGCTGTCTATGAAACGGACCATCAATTGCTCATATGTAAGTTTAGGTTGAAGTTAAAGAAAATATTTTTTAAAAGTTCAAGAACCAAAACAATCTTGAGCCTAACCCACCTAAAGTCTGAGACCATCTCAAGGACAGATTTGCTGCATTAAACACGAATGACACAATAGTCTATGAGCTGGGTGACCATAAGAACATTGTACATGAAGAAATCAAAAGGTCTTCAAAAAGACAGGAAAGAAAGAAAAGATCAAAGTAGATGTCAGAAGAGACTTCAAAGCTTGTTCTTAATTGTAGGGCATCTAAGGCACATGGAAGAAATGATGAAGTCAAAAAGAGTTGAACAGAAAATTTCAGAGGGCACCTCAAGGGGACAAAGTAGTATAATAGTAAAATATGCAAAGATCTAGAGTTAGAAACCCCAAAAAGGAAGAACATGCTCAGCATATCTTAAACGAAAATAACTCAAGAAAAAAAATTAAACCTCAAGTTGCAACACTAGAAGATTCTATGGGCAAAATATTCAGTGAAGCAGAAAACAAACAAACACAGATGGAAAGAATACAAAGCCAATGCACGAAAATGAACTAGTTGACATTCTACCATTGGAAGGTGGTGGTACATGAGCAAGACCCCATGGTAGAGAAGTACGAAGTTCATGCTGAACTGAAGGCGGGAGCCAAAGGCAAGGCTCCAGGGATTGATGGAATGCCAATTAAAGTGCTTCAACATGCTGACCAAGCACTCACTCCTGCATGCCAATAAGCTCGGTCCAACTGACTGGAAGAAATTTTTCATTTCAAAGAATATGCAAATTAGGGATCGATAGCATCGATATTACGTGCCAGTAGAGTTTCGCAGAAGACCATCCAACAATTGTTGCAGCAATACACGGATAGGGAACCACAGGTTCAGGAGTTTCAGAAGAGGACATGGAACAGGGGAAGTCGGACGGATCTTAGTTCAAAGCAGAAAAGACTGAAAGATGTTTGTACTCTATTGACTATGCTGTGGCTTTGATTGTGTGGATCCTAACAAACCCTGGACAGCCTTGGGAAGAATGAGAACCCCAGAACACTTCATTGTGCGCATGAGGAGCCTGCACAGGGCTCAAGAGGCAGTCGAGTAAATAGAACATGAGAATAATGCCTGGTTTAAAATCAGGAAAGGTGTGTGTCAGGGTTGTACCTTCTCACCTTACTTAGTCAATATGTAGGGTGAGCAAATCATCAGAGAAAATGGATTATTGAAGAAGAATGTGGCATCAGGATTGGCAGAAGGTTCATTAACAACCTGGGATATGCAGATGGCACAACCTTGCTTGCACAAAGTGAAGAGGACTGGAGGTACCTGCTGATGAAGATCAAGGATTGCAGTCTTCAGAATGGATTACAACCCAATATAAAGAAATAAAACTCTTCACATTTGGACAAATTGGACCAATAGGCAACATTATGATACATGGGGGAAAAGTGGAAGTTGTCAAGAAGTCCAACCTGCTTGGGTCCATCATCAGTGCTCCTGGAAGCAGTACTCGAGAGTAAATGACACATTGTATTGGTAAATCTGCTGCCCCAGACCTCCTTAAAATGTTGAAAAGCAAGGATATTACTTCGAGGACTAAGAGAGTCCTGATCCAAACCATGGCATTTTCAATGACCTCAGATGGCATGTGAAAGTTGACAGTGCATAAGGAAACGGAAGAAGAATGGTTGTATTTGAACTATGGTACTAGTGAAGAATAGTGAAGGTAACATGGACTGACAAAAGAACAAAGCAGATCTGTCTTGGAAGAGCCAGAATGTTGTTACAGGCAAGAGCGGTGAGCTTTCTGCTCAGATACTTTGAACATGTTAATTGGAGAGCTCGATCTCTGGGGGAGGCCATCATGCTTGGCCAAGTGGAGGGGTAGTGGAAACAGAGCCCGTGACAAGGTAGAGGAACACAGTGGCTGTGACAATGGACTCAAACACGTTAGTCATGCTGAGGCTGGCCTGGGACTGGGCGGTGATTTGTTTGGTTGTACCGAGGGCTGCTTGGAGTCAGAACCAACTTGATGGCCTCTGAAAACAACCACAACATTGGATTCATCCCAATCTTTCTGCTTTTAACAATTTTGAATTAATAAATTGGCCATATTGCATATAAATAGTAACTTTATCATTATTCAGAAGCTCACTAGATGGGAGAGGTATATGATATTGCATATACTGAAGTTATAGATTATAGAATATGCCTAGTTCCCTTTTAAGTATAAACAACCTTTTCAACATCTCCCCCCCCCAAATAACTGGGGGTTCAACATTTTCTTTGAAGTCCATTTAATCAAGCATTTTTTCACAGGCATATATTGATTATTAATGGTAAAAGAGAATATAGGAAATATAGTCTTGATGGTAAAAAACAAGAACTATATTCAACAGTAAATGATGCTGGAAATAGTTTGTTAATTCAGGATTCTACAATACCTCTGAAGGAATCCTGGCAGAGCTTAGCTGCTAATTTACAAGTGTGCTGTCTGAATCTCCCCACAAACAGGTCCTTGGGAGTAAAAATCTGACCATCTGCTCCAATAAAATTATAGCCTAGAACATTCTAGGGCACAGTTCTACTCTGTCACAGGGGGTTGGTATTCATGGAAACATTCTCCTCAATGGCACGGACAACATATTGGTCACATGTGAGTATTACAAACAAACTTTATCATATGTTTTAGCGCAATTGATTTACTTGAGCTTTATGGTAGCTTAAACCTTTGCCAGTGGGAACTTATTTTTCAGTTGGGTTGCTAGTTAACCAGTTGTGCAGACGGTTAAGTGTTGGGCTGCTAATTGCAAGGTCTACCAGCTCCTCTGTGAGAGAAAGATAACACTGTGTGCACTTGTCAAGATCGACAGTCTCAGAAACCCATATAGCAGTTCTATTGTGTCCCACTGGGCCAATATGAGTGAGAATTGATTCAACAGAAGTGGGAAACCATAATTCATTTTACCTTGGATTGTATAATTTTACAATACCAGAACATAAATACAGAACACATATAGGATATTTTTGCTTAAGGTTATTTTTTGGGGGAGGACTTATAAAAAGGTAGTCAAAGAAAAGGAAAACTGGTTCTCTTCTAGCACAAAGTTCAAGATTTTTCATGTTTTTCTTTAATAGAAGACTTTATTAATAGAAACCAGACTTCAGCCAGATGCCTAGCAACTGAAGGCCCTACCAAGGCAGTAGACGGACGGCCAGCTTGGAACACAGGGGCAGCACTGTGTGTGGAAAGGGCGGGGCAAGAAGGGAGCTGCTGCAGCTCAAGTGAGAAGCCTGCAACACTGGGCCTTCAGGAGATGCAAACCTGTTCAACATGGGTGGAGATCTCAGACAGGATCGCAAAGGGAAATAAAAAATGCAGTATTCTGTCAACTATAGAGCCTTAAATTTAATCAAAAGAATCTGTAAAATAGGGCTGAGCTCCGGTGGCGTAGTGGTTGTGTGCGGGACTGCGGCCCACTGGGATGGAGGTTCGATTTCAGCTCCATGGAGCAAAGGCTGGGCCTCCTACTCCCACCACCTGAGGGCAGTGATGCCCCCCCACCCCCCGCAAAGAAAAAGAATCTGTAAAATATGTGTATATAATTTTTGCCTACTGGGTTATAAAGAAGGCAGTGACCTTTGTTTAGTTCCAAAATGTTATTCAAATTAAAAAAAAAAGAGGTGTCCTGCTGGCACTGTGGCTGTTAACGGTGAGGTCAGCAGTTTAAACCCACCAGTTGTTCTGAGGGAGAAAGATGAGGTTGTCTGCTCCACTAGAGACTTCTATCTCAGAAACCCTATACTGGTCACTGAGTCAGAACTCTCCTAGTTCCAATGGGTTTGAGGTTTTGGTTTACTGTAAAAGGTACTTCCATCAGAATCACTGTAAAAGATCTATTCACAAGAAGACAGTTTAAAAGTGCAAAATCTTGGGCTGAGCCCTGGTGGCGTAGTGGTTGAGTGCGGGACTGTGGTCCCCAGGGTTGGGGGTTCATATCCAGCAGCAGCTCTCCAGGAGCAAGGCTGGACCTCCTACTCCTACCAGGGGGCAGTGATGCCCATAAAAACAAACAAACAAAAAAGTCAAATAAGATTACTCTTTGTGGATGACATCCCTGCTCAGAACAACCAACGAACAGAGGACATAGGACCAACCCCAGCAGGAGACACGGCGTTCCTTCACTGACCTATAATGCTACCGGGGTGGGGGTGGGGGGCAGCCCTGGAGACACAGAGCAGAAAGTGTGCCCAGTCTGACTCATGCCTAGTGCAGTGAAACGCAAACAGAGTGAAATAGGGCAGCAAAGCAACCAAGTCCCCAAGGAATCCTGACAATAGACTTCTGACATGGGGTACGGGGCCTGGCACGTCATCAGACTTGATCGGAAAACATACGTAAAGTTCAGCAGACACACCTGGAACTATCATTTCTTTAGTTTGGTTTTCTTTTTCTTTCATCCTATGTCTGTTAAGAAAGATAGGCAGGGAAAACCATCCTGAGGAGGAAAAATGGGACCAGCGGTTGCAGGGGAACATGGGAGAGGAAGAGTTGGGAGTGGGCAGTCAGCAAACTCAAAGATAAGGGAACAAGAGGTTTAACAATGATGGTGAGGAGGTGTGTATAATGAGGAGTGGTATCAAGTGCAATGTATCCGAGAGGAAATACCGAGAGCAGAATGGAGGGTGAGCATGATAATGGGATAGAAGGAATATGAAAGGAATTAAAGAAATAAGAAGCAAAAGCTATTAATAGAGGTATAACTATAGCCATGTATATATGTAAATATCTTAATTTTAATGAAAGGGATAAAGGCCAATGTGCATATATTTATGTTAAATATTAAGATAGCATATGGACTTTGGGCTTCTATTCAAGGCCTTCCTTAACACAAGAACACTTTAGTCTAATAACCTTGAATTTTTCGATACTTACTCTCCCAACACGATCGCTGAAGACAAGATGGGTACATAAGCAGAAGTGGTCAAGACAGCAGCATATGGTGCCTGGCTACCAAAAGATATAGCATCTGGGGTCTGAAAGATTTGAAGTTAAATAAGCAGCCATCGAGCTTATGGAAGAAGCACATGGAAGACGCACACCAATTTGTGTGTTCATGAGGTGTCGATTGGATCAGGTATCAAAAGATCCAAAACAAACAACTACATAGATGCGAACAAAGGAGTGGAAACCCAAAGCCCATCTGTAGACAATTGGAAATCGCCCCACAGAAGGGTAATAAGGAAGGGATGATTCAACCTCAGTGCAGTGTAGCATGACAAAGCACACATCATTCCTCTGCTTTCTGAATGCTCCTTCCCCCTGACTACCATGACCCAGCTCTACCTCAAAAATGTGGCTAGACTGGAGAACACACACTGGTACAGATAGGAGCGCTGGACACATGGAGTTTAGAACAGACAAACCCCTCAGGAATAGTGGGAGAAGCAATATCATGAGGGTAGGGGGTTGGTTTAGGAGGGGCAAGAAAGGGGGATCCCATCACAAGGTTGGATAAATAGTCCTTCCTCCAAAGGGGTGATTAACAGAAATGTGGGCATAGAGAGACAACGGACGGTGTATAAGATACAAAATAATCATATCAATGCATAATTGATCAAGGATTCATGGGGGTGAGAGGGTGGGGGAGGGAAGGGAATAAAGAGGAGCTCATCTCAAAGACTCAAGTAGAAAACGTTTTGGAAATGATGGCAACCTATGTACAAATATGCTTGATCCAATTAATGTGTGGAATGTTGTAAGGTTCCCACTAAAATGATTTAAAACAAAACACAAGCAAAAAAAGATTACTCTCTTGTGATTAAAAAAAAAAGTCAATATTACCTTCTGAGCTGACATTTCTACCTTGAAGTAACTGCTCCAGTAGATCCTCTAGGAAGTCACTCTTTTGACTGGACCTCCCTCTCTGGATTGTTTTGGTAAATTCCAGATCTCCCCATTTACCACTCACTGATCTTACTCAAAGGACTGATGGAATCAAGAGGTCTTTGAATTAGCTGGTTTTCCTGCAACATGTTTGGCACTCCTCAAGTGGAAGGCTTGTTGAGGCCAAGATGTTCACTTAACTTTGAAAATGATGAAACACAGAGATATCCCCTCCAGCAGTTGTAATATCAATGGTTATCAGTGGCAGTCTTTTTCCATCAGTTTCTCCAATCATCAAGGTTGACAGTCTTTCTATTCTTGAGGTCATAAAAAATGATTCATTCATCTAAAAACTGTTGTTTTGTGTAAAAACTGTTGTTTTGTGTAAGGGAGCATTGCCATAAACTTGCTGCAAACCTTTAATTTGGGAAAATATCCTCTTTTGTTAGAAGTTTGTTATTATCCTTGATTTCAACATTATTCTTAGTACAACATTTTATTCATAGCATAAAATTTATCCTTTGGGAAGGCACCCTAATGGGACTAACACATGTGTGTTACTCAGAGAACTTCGTCTGTAGCTTTCCACCAATCACTGAGATATTTTAACACACTTTGTTTGGAATAAACCTATGCATGAATAAATTGGAATCCTAGAACAATACACTTTAAATTACATTATATATATGTCACAAGTATGGATACTTATTAAACAGATTATGGGTCTGAGAGCTGAAGACTGTTATCTTCAGGGGAAACTCGGTCAATTGGCAAAATGTAGTGTTTATGTCCATGTTGATGTATTAGCAAAATAGAGGATGTCCCTTGTTTATTAACTCTTATTTTCTTCATTGGTGAACTGTCATTTCAGAGCACCTGGCCAATTTTCCACAGATAATTTGAGTTATAAAATTTCAACAAGTTCACTAAGATTAGGATAGTAATTTTCTGTTGTAATCAATTATTTTCTTCAAAGATTTCCACTTTTTATTTATTTATTATTATTATTATTATTATTATTATTATTTTGGCATCACGGCCCTCAGGTGGTGGGAGTAGGAGGCCCAGCCTTTGCTCCAGGGAGCTGGAATCGAACCTCCATCCCAGTGGGCTGCAGTCCTGCGCACAACCCCTACGCCACTGGGGCTCAGCCTATTTCCACTTTTTAAATGATGCAAATTTTCCTTTTATTTAAGTTTCGAAAATTTTACTTTCAAACATTAGAAATGTGAAATTCTATTTTCTGTAAGTTTTCTTTTATAACATTGCATTTCATTTATATTTACTCTCTTTAAGCAGTTTATTCTGGAATATCTTGCTCAAACGTAGAGATGGAAAGTACAAACTGCAGTCTTTAGAGGTCTCAATAAGAGATAGTAAAACAGTCAACAGTATTCTTGTGATCAATGACTCTGTTAGTTAATTTCAAGTATAGTCATATCTCGACCTGTTTACAGACTGTAGGAAAAGGCCAAAGAAATGGAGAGTAAATTATGACAGAGTTGACATAACTCAGGATGCAACTTCCTGAACAAAGATGAAAATAAATTCATGAGTGGATTCCCCTTTGACAAGAAAAATGTCATGTAGCCCATGAAGTCTGCTCTAGTCAAACTGGAAAGGCTGTTTCTGTTGTGATGTCAGTGTGGACTTTTTTGTAATTTTCTCAGAGAGCAGTTTTGATATTGAACTGGATAAGCAGAGATGTGGTGAATACTGGTGGGTGGAGATAGTAGTGGTGTAGCAAATTCAGGTTGCTGGTTAGAGCACAGATAGTCAAGAATAGGATACAAACTGAACTGGGAAGAAGAACTGTGAAGGGGAGTACTAAAGTGGGGCTAATTTCTGAGGGAAAAGGCATAATATGAAAGAGATTAAAGAACCTTCTTTATATTCACTTCTTTTTAATAACAAGTTTTATTTCCATTTGAATTCTTATAAAAGTGAAATGTTAACCAGATAAAATTTGTAAGATTTTGCACTTTTTTTGGGGGGGGGGCATCACTGCCCACTGGTGAGAGTAGGAGGCCCAGAATTGCTCCTGGAGAGCTGCTGCTGGATTTGAACTCCAAACCAGTGGGCCACAGTCCCGCACACAACCACTACGCCACTGGGGCTCAGCCCAAGATTTTGCATTTTTAATAGCTTTGAAAGTCTGGAAATTCTGACTCAAAGAGAAAATGTATTCAGTAGAAATACATTGTAAGTGGCTTCTGAGTATTGAATTCTTACTCAGAAATCATGTGCAAAAGTTTTAGAACAATGATTATTCTATCCTATGGCCTATGGTTGTTTCCTTCTTATTTACAAAATAAAATTGTTTGAGTTGAGTGTACTTTGTACCAAGTATTTTTTTTTATATTTCTTTTTTAATACTTTTTTTTGTTTTGTTTTGGGGGCATTACTGTCCTCTGGTGGTGGGAGTAGGAGGCCCAGCCTTGCAGCTGGATTTGAACCTCCAACCCAGTGGGACGCAGTCCTGCACACAACTACTATGCCACCGGGGCTCAGCCCTGTACCAAGTATTGAATGAGAAACAAAGCCATTAAAAGCCTTCAAATACGTATAAAGCTATTTTACTGCTTATTCAACTATAAATATAATGCTAACTCTTTAATTTAGTATTCAGTCTTTCTTATATTCAAAATTTAACTTTCTATTCCAACTTAAAATTGTTATTACCAGCAAAAGTTGTCAAATTTTATCAAGATCTCTGGGAGAGGTATTGGAATCCTTTACAACTTCTTTAATTTTAACTATATGAGGGGACTTCAAAGAGCTTGTAGAAAAAAATGCCAGTAGTTATTCATTCAATTTTCCAATAGTGCAGTATATAAACATTATTGAAGCCCTACATATTTTAATGTTGAAGTATATTTTTAGTAATAATTCTTTATAGAAAACCACCATTGTAGTCTAGAACAAAGTCTATTTCTCCATTCAATGTATCACTCAATTCTATTAACACACATAAAGTTGAAAAACAACCACCCTAAATCTAGTGTTTGCCTCATGGGGAGGACAGAGTGCTTCTGTGGGTTCCTCGGACTGTAACTCGATAGAAGTAGAAAACCTCATCTTTCTTCCATAGATGGTGGTGATGCACCCCACAGCGCCACTAGGGCTTCTTCAAATAAGGGTTAGTTGATGTCATAGGGACTTTCAATGCCCAAAGAAATATACTGCCAACAGGCAGAGCACAATCTATACAGAAGCAACCCTGTTTATTTTCGAGAACATCTTTGAGAGACTAATTTTGAGGACACCCCTCATACTGCCCCCCCTAATAAACCCCTCCACTCAAAAACAAACAAACCCACTGCTGTTGAGCTGATTACAATGCACAGGGACCCTGTAAGGCAGGGCAGAACCACCCTTGTGGGTTTTGGAAACGTAACTCTGTCCTGGGGCGGAAGCCCTCCTCTTTCTCTCTCACTGTCACTTGTGCTTTCCAACTGCGAATCTCCTGGTCAGTGGCAATTTAGATCAGCGGCCAAGCCAAAATGAGGAGGATAGCAATCAATAGAAGAAAGGGCTAGAAGCTGCAATTGCAGACTACTATTCTGAGAACCTGAGTGAAGAAAGAAAAGGTCCAGAAGCTTGAGGTCTGAAAGCAGAAAGTTTGAGCCCATGATCAGAGAAGCGAGTACCTCTACAGACCTGCCTTTCTCAGTAGTTTTGTATTTCTAGCAGCGAGCACAGTCTGCCACTGAAAATTCAATTAAGGCTGGTTGTTGAACTGTTGTTAAAGTTGTAACCAAGAATAAAGCAACATCTCAGAAGAAATGACAGACAATAAATTTAAGAAGGAATTTGCAAAGGGGAGGAAATCCATTTTTCAAGAATGACGATAATTCTACAGGTCCACAGCTGAAACAACTAAATTCTTTGAGAGTACAAAGTAATAATTGTAATGACCATAATATTCTCTAAGAAATAAACATATTTGCCATATTTTGGAACAAAAAAGCCTACAACCCACTTAAAAAGTGCTACAATGTAACCAATGGATACATTAAGGTGAGCCAGACCAATTCTTAGGAGAAAATCAGAGGCAATCCAGGTTGTGAAGCATCCAAGTTCCTGGCTCCCTCTCCTCTGCGTTCTCTCTGGCAAGACTTGGCAGAGGATGCAAAGCGAAGCAAATTACCTAACTGTGCTGATTCAGGAGTTCTGGTAAACATATTAGGGATGTGTTGGACTAACGAACGATTACAACTGGCTTTTTCAGAACACCAATTTTTTTTCCCATTTGTGCAATCCCCTCTCCAAGGAGCACAGTAAAAGTGTAGACTATGCCGAGAAAGAACACGCTGGCTTAATTCTAGAAGGCAAAGCGACAATTTCTGCAGAGAACATGGTGGACTGTGTTAGACCATTCGCAAAATCTGTATCCCAAAGGCACAGAATGGCAATACGACGGCGGGGGTGGGCGCGGTCACAGACGTGGCTAAAACGGTATCACTCCCGGCACGAAGGCAAATGTTCGCAGCAAGATGACCTGCCAGTTTCCATGCCCCTGCGTCAGTGACAATCAGCTCACGGAAGACGGATCGGCCCGCGTCCCCTCCCGCGACCCCGGCAGCCCCCGCCTGGGAAGGATACAGGTAAGCGCCAGGTCGGTGGCGCCCGCCGCTCGGCCGAGGGCTGAGCGGGGCTCTGCCGCGGGGGTCCGAGGCTTCGCCGCCCAGATCCGCGACCGCGCTCCGGGCCCCGGGCCTCCCGGCCAGCATCCTTCACCTCCGCGCCGCCTCCCCGCTCGGCCCTAGCGCCTCCCTCATGGCAGCTCCGGCTTCGTCCTCCTCGACCCCTCCCTGCACTCCGGCTCGCAGGCCCCGCGTCACGGGCGCTGAAGAGTCGGCCGCGGCAGTCCTGCCTCCCGCGCAGAGGCACTGGTGGCTGTGGCGGCGACTGCGGCTGCGGCGGTGGAGATCTTACTCTGCAACCCCGCGGACGCCGCCGCCATCTTGACAACCAACCGACGCCGCGTCCTTCGCGACGGAAACCAGGGAGTCGGGGCGAGGCGTGACGTGCGGGAGGGGGCGTGGCGTGGCGGAGGGGGCGTGGCGGGCGTCGGAGCGGCCAGTGGAAGGTCCCAGCGGCTCTCCCAACGCCCCTCTCTCCCGGCAGGAAAATCTTGCTGCCAGTCCTTTGTCTCTGACTTCTAGTGACCCTAAAGGACAGGGTAGAACTGCCTCTGAAGGTTTCCAAGACTATAACTCTTTAGGAAAGTAGGAATCCTCCTCTTTCACTCACAGAGCGGCCGGTGGTCTCGAACTGCTGGACTTGTTCGCCACCAGGTGACTGGAAAGCCCAGCCTGCCCGGAGACGCGAGTCTGCTGCAGAGAGAGGGAGTTTGCTTTAGAGGAGGATTCAGTTCCACCTACCTTCTTCATGTGGGTGCTTTTGTGGGCTATTGAAAGCGGCGAGAGAATCTGATTTGCAAAATCTCATAGGTGCAGGCGGAAGGTGCTCCCGGGGATTCAGAAGCGTAATGGTTGTCTCCGAGATCTTTTGGGCTTGGTTGTAGTTTATCTGTTGAATCCTGTTGCGAAGTTGTAAGTTGCCAGTCTTTTAGGGTGTGGCTATTTCCCTACATTCTCTCTCCCACCCGATGATGCTTCTGTTTATGCCCTCTGCAGTGACCGCCCTTGGCATTGCCCGACGCTTACAGTCTGCGTTTCATGGACTGTGTATGCGTGCCGGATTCTGGAAATGGACCGTCAGAGCGACCTCAGTTGGACAGAAGTCCAGATTTAAGTTACCCTTTATCTCTGATGGCGAAGTGGTTCCGTGTTGGGTTGTGATCCACAGGGCCCGCAGTTTGAAACTGCTGGCAGGTCTGCAGGAGAAAGACTGGATTTTCTACTCTCATAAACAGTCTCTGAAGCCCACAGGGGGTCAGTCTGAGTCAACGTCGACTGGGTGACAGTGAGTTCTTTTGAGTTTTGCCATATTATCCGTTGGTATCGCTTTTCCTATGTCTTGCCACACAATATAGTGGTGCTAAGCACCTCGGCTTGGTTTTTCACTCGATCGCGCCTTGATCTTCAAATCCCCTCAGAAGATAAGCCAAAGGACACCATCGTATTGAAGTTGTTCTTGGCTCCATTTTTCAGGCGTCTAGAATAAGCTAAATAGATGTTTGAGCCATCGGTTTAATGGCTATCCAAGTGAAAATGTTTGAGGAGACTGAAACTTTTGTTGGCACACACATAAACTCTGACTGTATTCCAGCCAGCTCTTTGTGGGGGAAAAAAAAATCCCCAGATTGAAAACAGAATGTACAGACCAAATAAAGATCACTCACCCACCATTCAAATGGCTCTGACTTAGGGAATCAGTGTGTTCATCTTTAGAGTTTAAAATAACAAACTTCTTCCAGCTGAAACTACTTAAGATGGAGCTTTTTTGCAAAGTAGGATGGAATTGTAATGTGCTCTGTGGGCTGAGATTTTAAAGCGCCGCAGTAAGTTCAGTTTTGACTTAAAATACAAGCCATTAGCCTTCTTCAGGATGAAACAAATAGCACGGGCAAGGAAAGGAAGGTTAAATGTGTACACATTGGCAACTCGCTATCATGGTAAGTTCTGCCTGACAGCTCGGCTGCTCCAAGGCCTTTTCAGAAAGAGTTAGCAAAGCAGATTGGAGCTCTCCGTGGCCAAGCACATGACTGATAACTAAGTGACAGAGTAGACTTACTCCCTAGGGTTTCTTCTGTGGCTGTGCATCTTTATGGGAGGAGACAGTCACATTTTTCTCCCAAGGAACATCTGGTGGAATCAAACTGTGGACCTTCTACTTAACAGTCTAACGTGTAACCTACCACACCACCAGGGTCGCTTTAGTGAGAATAGACAAAATCGAAATCCAAACCAAACTCACTGCCATCCAGTGGGTGCCGACTCATACGACCCTATGGGTTTCTGAGAAGGTCACACTCTAGGGCACTGGTTCTCAACCTTCCTAATGCTGCGACCCTTTCATACAGTTCCTCATGTGGTTTTGACCCCCAACCATAAAATTCTTTTTCTTTTTTAAAATCATTTTATTGGAGGCTCGTTCAACTCTTAGCACAATCCATCCATCCATCTATTATGTCAAGCATATTTGTACATTTGTTGCCCTTATTCTCAAAATGTTTGCTTTCCACTTGAGCCTTTGGTATCAGCTCCTCATTTCCCCCCTCCATCCCCCACATTCCCTTCCTCATGAACCCTTGGTAATTTATAAATTATTATTATTTTTCATGTCTTACACTGACCGATGTCTCCCTTCACCCACTATTCTGATGTTTGTCTCCCTGGGAGGGGATTATATGTAGATGATTGCAATTGGTTCCCCCTTTCTCCCCCCACCTTCCCCTTCCCCTCCTGTTATTGCTACTCTCATGATTGGTCCTGAGGATTTTATCTGTTCTGGATTCCCTGTGTTCCCAACTCTAATCTGTACCAGTGCACATCCTGAGATCTATCTGGATTTGCAAGGCAGACTTGGGATCATGATAGTGGGGGTTGGGAGGGGGAAGTAAGTATTAAAGAACTAGAGGTGCTATACTGCACTTTGACTAGATTGTCTTTTCCTTGTGATCTTTCTGTTAGGGGATGTTCAATTGTCTACAAACAGGTTTTGGGTCTCCACTCCGCTCTCCCCCTCATTCACATTGATATGACTTGTTGTTCTGAGTCTTTGATGCATGATACCTGATCCCATTGATAACGCATGATTGCACAGGATGGTGTGCTTCTTCCATGTGGACTTTGTTGTTTCTCAGCTAGATGACTGCTTGTTTATCTTCAAGACTTTAGGACCCCCAGACACTATATCTTTTGATAGCCAGGTATCATCAGCTTTCTTCACCACATTTTCTATGCACCCATTTTGTCATCAGTGATTGTGTCAGGAAGTTAAGCATCACAGAATACTAGGTTATTAGAGCAAAGTGTTCTTGACTTGAGAGAGTATTTGAATAGGGGCCCAATGTCCGTCTGCTACCTTAATACTTAACTTATAAATATATGTACATAGATTCTTTCCCCTATCATTATGTATAAATATATACACACATATATAAATAAATATACATATGTACATGTCTATATTTAAACCTCTATAAGTGCCCTTTGCCTTCTAGTTTTTTCTCTATTTTCTTTTACTTTCCTCTTGTCTTACTATCATGTTTGGACTTCATTCGGGTTTCAGTAATTCCTCTCGGTTACGTTGCCCTTGATCAAGCTCCACCAAGCTTTCTTTTTTTTCGCTGGGGGGGGCATCACTGCCCTCTGGTGGTCGTGGGAGCTATCCAGCGCTGCTCCTGAGAGCTACTGCTGGATGTGAACTGCCAAGCCCGTGGGCCGCAGTCCCGCACTCAGCCACTTACGCCACTAGGGCTCAGCCCTCCACCAGGCTTTGTACATCCTTCTTGCTATCAGTTTTACATCACTTGTTGTTCCCTTGTCCCTCCGTTTGTTAATACCCATTTCCTTTCCCCCACCTCCCCCTCTCCTTTGTCCCCTTGGAACTGTTGATCCTGTTGTTTCTCCTCCAGATTGTTTTCCTCATCTATTTTATCTCAACAGATGTGCAGAGACAACCATAAGTTCAAAAACAAGACAAAGCAAAATAAAACAACAGTAGGAAAAACAAAACAAGAACAACAAAAACAATGAGCTGAAAAAGAGAAAAGCCTATAAATAGTTCCAGGTCTGTTTGCTGACCTTTAGGAGTGTTCTCCCATCGAATATGATGGGTTGCCACACCTTGGTCCCAAACTCTATTTTTGGTAGTCCCCTTAGACTTCATGCTTTGCTCCCCTTGCTGCTCTGTTGCATACCTTTAGCATTTTGCCCCAGCAGTTAACACAATTCTTGACACATCAAACAAACATTTGAAAAATGTTATTTCTGTTATGTGAAACATGAGAATCTTCTCCTAATAACACAGTTTATGCCCTACGAAAACCAAGCGATAATGTGGCAAACAGACAGCAAGGAAGCATCTTCCCCTTTGCTCAGCCTCCTGCCTACACTGGAAGCACCACCAGAAAAACCTGTCGATGTTTACATCAACATTTACCTAAGCTGTTTGCAGAACCACAGCAGTAAAATCCTCAGCAGTGTCTCACAACAGAAAAGTAGGACGAGATTTTTATTAGGACTTCACAGGCATAGCTGCTAACTGAAATCCTTGTGGCTTTAGTTCAACCAGGAGCACCTCAGAGTGCTGTCGATCTACTGCTCAGAAATCACCACGGAAAGCCCTGTGTAGTGCAGTTCTACTCTGACACATATGGGCTTTCTTTGAGTTAATCAAAGGCAAATGGTTTAGGGTTTACAGATGTTTCACGGCAGAGAAACGTTGGGATTGGGCAGAGGTGTGTTATTTATATTTTTTGATTGGTGAATCCAGCAAGGGTGTCTTGAGGGGGAACTCATTTTCTTGATGAATCACCTGCTTGTTTTTCACAATTGTCTTTTCTGGAGATAAAACATTTTCTTCACATGGTTCTGGTGTGTGATATTTTTTAGTATAGGGACAAAGAATCATTTTGGTGTGTTGTTAAGCCTTCATACATTTAAAGAAGAGCAAGAAAGATAATATTATGCTTTATTTTGGCTACTTGCATTATCAAATGCCATCGCTTTTGACCCTCAGAACTTAAGCCACAGACCGGGCTAAGGGGTGTGAACACTGCGTGCACGGGTCAAGAAGGAGGAACATTAGAGGGCATTGTTGTGCCACCCGGCGCCCACCTTCACTGTGGTCTGTTCTGGTTGCCAGGCGCTGGGCAGGTTCTGAAACAAATGCTCAAAATGAGGCTCTGCCATCTGTTGTGGTAACAGGGTCCTCGCCATCTCAGGTGACACAGCAGAGCCTTGGGAAGCAGAGACAGTGCACTGATGACCTTGATGCTCTGTGGAACGTTGATCCTGGATGTCTTGTGCTAGGCCATAGCAGCCCTGGCTGACAAGAGAGCCTAGCTCCAGCTCTGATCTCCAAGGGTTACTGTGGAGTATGTGGGCTTTTATAGTCAGAGTGGTGATTTTTAGAACAGCCTCCAACTTTTTTTTATTTTTTGACATGCAAGGAGAGACAAGGACTGGACTGACGTTTCTGCCCTTCTGAGGGGAGCACATCAGATAGTTGCGAAGTTTTGCGACATTGAAGGAGAATGTGGACGCCATATGTCAAACTGCGCCAGACGCTAAACTAGAGAGAGAACTGTCAGGAATAGTAAATGTGGAGGCCGTGAATCAAGAACCAGAAAGTCTGAACTCTCTTTGACCTGAAAATAGATTATTTATGGTAAAGCATGAAAGAAGAGGAATCTAAATGTTTACAAATTTGTCTGAAGGCTGATCCTACAGGAACAAGCCCTTAGGAGAGGCATCAAAGCAAATACCACATCAAGAAACTGCGACCAACATATATTTGAGAACCATCAGGAGAATGGAGAACAGCTTATGTCAACATTTACCAGAGGGTTTGGAGAAAGATACTTATCTTCAGATAAGCAACAGATCTCTTTCACAAAAATCTCTAATATGGAAAGAAAGAGTGTGACACTTATCAAAGACAAAAATCTCTCACAAAACTGTAAGCAAGTTCCTAACAATAGTGACAACAACAAAAAATGTCAGGTGAAGCCTAGACGAATACTTGTGAGAGAGAAGTGACTGGGTTGTATTTAAAAAATGTCTTTTATTAAAAGATAATTGGTTTTGTTGTTGTCATCATTTTGTTTTCTTTTGTCACCTCATTTTTGATGTCTTGTTTTTCTGTACATATTGTTGTCTCTGCAGGTCGATCTAGATAAGATAGGCTGGATGAATAGTCTGGAGGTGAAAATGACGGAATTGATGATTTTGGGGGGGGGGGCATAGGAGATGGGGAGGAGGGAGAAAGGAGGTGGCGTTGTCCATTCCAGGGATAAGGGAACAACAAATGATCCAAGCTCAGTGTCAGGGTGGGTGTTTATGTGTTAATCTAGGTAGACTAGAGAAGCAAATTCATAAACACACATATGGATATAAGGGAAAGGTTTATATACAAGAGGAATGGAACATTGAGGAAGCATCCCAACCCAGTCCAGCCTAAGGTCACAAGTCTGATATGAGCCCTTATGTCCAATACCAATCTATAAAGTCTCCTTCCAACTCATGAAGCATGTGTAATGACACCAGGACAATCACAGGATAGTGGATGCAGAATCTTGTGTATCCAGTGGTGGTAGAAACATCCCGATGCTGGCAGGGGTCTCCCCATGGATCCTCATTTCCAGGGCTCAGGGTTCCATCAGAAGTATCCATTGGCGGTAGAAGCATCTCAGCATGGACAGGGGTCACTCCGTGTGGCTTCTCTGGCTCCAGAAGTCTGTCTCCATTAGGGCAAGCCCATGCAGCCTCTCCTCCAGTTTCCAGGACTCAGGATCTGTCAGCATGCCACCATCCCATCCTGTTGGTAGACCAACTCCAAGAGACGGAGTCAAGTCTCTCTTCTCCAATTGGGACATACCACGAGACTTCTCAGAATTCTCAGAAGAAAGCCATGCCCACACAGAGGCCTCATTGGCTATCTCCAGATTGATAGGTTAGACACCACCCCTACACTCCCAATCATGAAATTGACACATGAGTACATGACTGCCACAGTGTAACAGGACTGATAGGTATTGTTCAGGAGTAATATAACAAAAAAATTAGTGAAATTCAAATGGATGTGCATGATAGTGGGATAAGAGAAAAGTGGAAGGAAATAGAAGAGGAAACTGGGGGGCAAAGGGCATCTACAGTGGTCTAAATACAGGAATAAACAAAGATGAATATATTTATATATAATGATGGGGAAATAGATCTACCTTATACTTACAGGGTTAGCATTAAGGCACCAGATGGATATTGGACCTCCACGCAAGTACTTCCTCAATGCAAAAACACTTTGTTCTGTTAAATTGGCATTCCTTGATGTTCACCTTTCCGACACGATCACTGAAGACCATTATGTGCACAAACAGAAGTGGTAAGAAAGCTAATGGTGTTCAGTTATCAAAGATATAATATCTGGGGTCTTAAAGGCTTAAAAGTAAACAAGTGACCATCTAACTGAGAAGCAACAAAGCCCACATGGAAGAAGCACATCAGCCTGTGTGAGCACGAGGAGTCAATGGAATCAGCAGTTATGAAAGAACAAAAAATCATACCATTGTGTGACCAGCTTCCTGATATGATTGCTGAAGACAAAGGTGTGTGTAAGCAAATGTGGTGAAGAAAGCTGATGGTGGCTGGCTATCAAAAGATACAGCATCTGAGGGCTGAGCCCCGGTGGCGTAGTGGTTGTGCGCAGGACTGCGGCCCACTGGGACAGAGGTTCAATTCCCGCAGTGGGGCTGGGCCTCCTACTCCCACCACCGGAGAGCAGTGATGCCCTCCCCCACTCCCAAAAAAAAAAAGATATAGCATCTTGGATCTTAAAGGCTTGAAGATAAACAAGCAGCCATCTAGCTGAGAAGCAACAAAGTTCACATGAAAGAAGCACACCAGCTCGTGTGACCACAAGATGTCGAAGGGATCAAGTATCAGGCATCAAAGAACTAAAAATTATAGCATTGTAAATGAGTCCATCTGCAGATGAAGCGACATCCCCTTGCAGAAGGGTTGAAGGGAGGAGACAAGCCAGTCAGGGTACAGTGTAGCAACAATGAAATATGCAAGTTTCCTCTAGTTCTTAAATGCTTCCTCCCTCCCACTATCATGATCTGAATTCTACCTTACAAAATCGGTTAGACCAGAGGATGTACACCTGTACAGATAGGAACCAGAAACATGGGGAAGCCAGGACAGACCATCTCTTTAGGAACAATGGTGAGAGGGGCGATATCGGGAGAGTGGAGGGAAGGTGGAATAGAAAGGGGGAACCACTTAAAAGGATCTACATATAACCTCCTCCTTGGGAAGTAGGTGAGGGGAGACATCATACAGTGTAAAATATGTCAAAATAATAATAATTTATAAATTATTAAGGGCCCATGAAGGAAGGGGGAGCAGGGAAGGAGTATAAAAAGGAGAAGCTAATACTAAGACCTTAAGTAGAAACAAAATGTTTTGAGAAGGATGATAGCAACAAATGTACAAATGTGCTTTGCATACAATGAATGTATGTACAGATTGTGATGAGAGTTGTATGAGCCACCAATAAAATGATTTAAAAAAATATTTGTGAGACCCCCCAATCAAAAGATTGATAAGAAATCAAGAAACAATAAGCAAACAAAAAGCATATAGGGAGAGGCAAGGTGGTTCAGGTTGCTCAAGCAATCTCTAAGCCTGCTGTCTATGGCATGATAGTCCATGCCTTTGTCAGGGTTTGTTCAGGAGACAGAAACCAAACCCATTACAATACTTTCAAAAAGTTGAGAGGAAATTGACACAACAATGAAATAACCATATTATAAGCAATGAAGGAGTGGCATTTAGTATATTAACAATATTGTATAGCTACTACCTCTATCTAGTTCTCAATCTTGTAAGAAAATTCTATGACCATTATGCAATTTCTACCTATTTTTCCGCCCAACACTAGTCCTTGGGAATGATCAAATCTATGTTATCTTTCTATGGATTTACCTGCTCTGGGTCCTTTATATAAATGGAATTGTACAACAACAGCAACAAGATCATTTTATTGGAGGCTCTTACAACTCATTACAGTCTACACATCAATTGTACCAGACATATTTGTATATATGCTGCCATCTTTCTTTTCTAGACACTTTCTATTGAGCCCTTGGTATCAGCTTCTCATTTTTACTGTCCCCCTGCAGTTCCATGACAGATTATAAATTATTATTTTCTTTAAAAATTATTATTTTCATATTTCTCACCGATTGCTGTCTCCCTTCCCCCATGGTTTCTGTTGTTCTTTCCCCTGGAGGGTGTGTGTGTGGTTATGTGTTTATTATTGCAATTGGTTCCCCCTTCCTTCCCTTCCCTTAGGCTGTAGTTCTGAAGGGAGATTGTTTTGATGATGGGAATAAAGAATTGGGTATTCAAAGTCATCAGAAAATGTGAGCCTTATTATTCAATAACTGTAAAAAGAAGGGTTGAATTAAGTAGAGAAATGTTGGGTTAAGTACTAATTCATAAACTCTCCAAGAAAAAAGAAAAATAAATATACCTGAAACTAACTAAGGAAGCTGAAAAAACACTTCCCTCCCACCTGCAAACGAAGCCCTTCAGAATCATAGGAAATGTCTGAAAACCAAGGAGGCTTGCCTATGACCAGAAACCAAAATCATCAAGAGAGGAGCGGAAGCTTCAGCAAGAACATCAAATCCTTCCAGGATTTCATCTAGAAAAGAAATCAATTTTTATTTCATATCTAATTTATAAAGGCTTTCGCCTGCAAAGAAGATAGGGGAAAAATCTTCCCATAGCAAACACAAGAGCTATGCAAATAAAGAACTCCACAGTTATAAAATTGAACCAGAAATTATTTTATTTATTCATTTTTCTGTGTATCTTTTAAAAAAAATTGAAAGATCATTATATTGGGGGCTCTTACAGCTCTTATAACAATCCATACGTCAATTGTATTAAGCATATTTGTACATATGTTGCTATCATTACTTTCTAAATATTTACTCTATTGAGACCTTGGTATTAGCTCCCTTTTAATTTTTTTATATAATGTTTTTATTGACATATCTTAGTCATTCCAATTTATTCCTTCCGTTCCCTTCCCATACAGTTCTGTTGTTCAGTCCCATGGGGTAAGATTATATACGCATCAGTGCTATCATTTCCCAATTCTCTTCTTCCTCAACTCTCAACTTCAAGTACCCTCAGGGAACTTATCTTCCTGTCTCTGAAGGATAATCTATCTTGACTACCATGTACTGAGAGATCTTAAATATAGAAATGAACATATGCAAATCTAACATGATTAATGAAATATATAAAGACCTTAGTAGTAAGGGGAAGAAATCTTAAATAACTGGAGACTAGTTTATGCTTTACCAGTTCATCAGTGCTCTGTCGCACCCTGGATTTATCATCCTTTCCAAGAGGCCCTTCTGAGAATGTCCAATGGTCTTGCTGGTTGACTTTGGGTCTCCACTACATCCACTCCCCTTCATTTTGATTTGATTGTATGTTTTTACCTTCTGATACCTCTTTCCATACATGCTTTGTGATCACAGAGGCTGTTGTGCTTCTCCCATGTGGACTTTGTTTTTTCCCTGCTAGATGGCTGCTTATTTAACTTCAAGTCTTCAACACCCCACACACTGTATCTTTTAATAACTGGGCACCATCTGCTTCCTTCTCCACATTTGCTTATGCATCCATGTTGTCTTCAGTGATTGTGTCAGGAAAATGATTATCATACAGTGCTGCATTATTGGGACAAACAGTTCTTGTACTGATGTAAGATTTAAGTAGAGGCCCAAAGTTCATTTGTTTCCTTTTGCATTTCCATATATAACGTGGATATTAAAAGTATACATATTCATATATATATGTGTGTGTGTGTGAAACAGACTGATTTCTCCCAAGTTGTCTCCCCCAAATATATGCCAAACTTAGCTGCTTGCTACACATGGCAAATGACTATAAACTTGGAGGTCAACAGAAGTAGGTGAGGAGTTATTCTCCCTAAGGGTTATCAGGCATCTACAGCAATCAGGCTGCATAGCCTGTATCACCCTAAGTAGGGCCCTCTCCCTTCTGATAAGTATAGTAGCAGACTACTTCCTTGTAGGAGAGCCCAGGGAGGTCAAGCCCACCCAAGGGTGACCAAGGTTAGGCCTAGGCTGCCATCATGAATCTAGGATGTATGGCCCTAGTTTGTCCCCTTCCTGTTACGCTTATGTCTATTGCACATCCCCTTCCTGTGATGTATAGACCTATGGTATAGACCCCTTCCTGTGATGTGTGATTACCTGTAATCATACCCCTTATGTACATTTAAGC
>PVJH01024834.1:0-32523 GCA_004026705.1 Nesogale talazaci | reverse complement strand
AGCACTGCTGTCTGGTCCATCATCTCCCTTATGCAACTAATGCCTTTCAAATGGATTCTAGGTCCGTTTTTTGGTCTCCTGGACTCTACAGAGAGAGTTTCCCTTTCTTTTGCTTTCATCTCCCATAGTAAAGACGGTTTAGTGTAGCGTTCAGACGAAGAATGGACTGGGAAGAAGGAATAGGTCTTCCGAGGGATTATCCAGTGGATGATTGTCAGATGTTGTTCCAGAGAGGAGCTCCTCGGATTGGAAGGCTCACGAAACACAACTAGAGAAGAGCCGCCTCTGCTCTTAGGAGGTCACGTGGGATTAAAGCATCGGGGACCTTCATTGACTTACGCGACAAGACTCAAAACGAGAAGGAACTGCTGCAAACATCCAGCAATTATCAGAATGTCACACATATAAAGTTCGAATCAAGGGAAATTGGAAGTCACCAAAAATGAGGCGCATAAAGGTCAATATCCTAAGCGTTAATGAGCTAAGATGAACTGGTACCGCCCATTTTGAGCCAGACAAGTAAATGGTGTATTCCGATGGGAATGACAGATCAAAGAGGACCTTCTTCTGTTCCCCCTCCTTTCTTTTATCTAGCAGACTGTCACAGATAGGAATTAGAAGCATGGGGAATCCAGGGCAGATGATGTCTTTAGGACCAGTGGTGAGAGTGGCGATACCAGGGGGGTGGCGATACCAGAGGAAGGATATTTCAAGATCTATCCGGAAGTCAATGCTGCCAGTGGGAGACGAATCACAAGGAAGAATAGTTAATATAACTGTTATTAAAATGTATGCAGCAAACACAGAAAACTGTAAATGTCAGATTCATGCCCTTGAGAAAAATCAAACTCAGAGCGACCCTATTGCACAGTAGAACTCGCGACAGTAGACGTCCAGTCTTTATGGGAGTGGACAGCCTCATCTTTCCCCTGCAGAGCATCTGGTGGGTTCAAACTGCTGACTTCATAGCTAGCAACGTAATGTGCTGCCAGTGCTCCTTTGAACCCTTCATAGACTCAGCAAATACATCTTTAGTACCCTTTGACCCTTAGCTTTAGTGCTTGGTGCTAACTCTAGTGACATAAGAGGTACTAAGATGTACCTGTGGAGTCACTGAGTCTATTATGGTGTCAGGTTGAACGTTTTCTGTTATTCCTACCCCCCCACCAGCCAAACTGGTTGCCATCAGGTTAATTCCATCTAGGATGATTCAATGCGTGACAGAGTAGACTTGCTTGACGGCGTTTCCTTGACTGTACTCCTTCTGAAATCACCTCACAAAGACTGTCTTTCTGCCGGCAAGTGGGTGGAAACTGTCAAACCTTTCGTTAATGGGCTCACCATTCACTGAGCCCCATGGTTCGTTTCCAAAGACGTGTGAAAATAGAGAATGACCACATCAGATCACCAAATGACAGATGAGAACATAATGACGCAAGTGCCAAATCACATCATGATATAACTGAAACTTCTGAGACTTGTGGCTCAGTCAAATTGACACATTACTTTAATCATCACATCTGGGTTATGCTTACCGAGCACCTCAGTCTTCATTCCTGCCAGATATATGCGGTTACTGCACAAAATAGATTTAAAAAGAACTCTAAGTGCAAAATATCAGATAACAAGGTAGTTGACAGGTGAGCCATGGATGCTCTCAAGTGCAAATGTTTTGTGCCACCTAAGGGCTTCATGATCTCTTACCCCCTGGATATTCAGTGTTTCTGAAGGAGCGTTCAGAATCCCTGAATATTGTAAATAGTTGAAGGAATCATTTGCTAAACGAAAGATTAGCATAGGTGCCTTCAAAGAAATATCTGGTGATCCACTTCTATTTATTTTATTTTTTTTTTTCTGATCAAGTCTCTTTTTTATATATTTATTTTATTTTATTTTTTCTGATCAAGTCTCCGGTGATCCACTTCTAAAACACTCTTTCAGTGAAAGAGCTATGAAATAAAGTGAAAAAGTCTACTCTGACTCCACAAGACTTCCATAAATCAGAATGGATCAATGACAACCAGTGTGTGTGTGTGGGGGGGGAATGTTCATCTTTGCCCTCTTCTTTCTTTCAGCCCTTCTTCTGTTCCCCCTCCTTTCTTTTATCTAGCAGACTGTCACAGATAGGAATTAGAAGCATGGGGAATCCAGGGCAGATGATGTCTTTAGGACCAGTGGTGAGAGTGGCGATACCAGGAGGGTGGAGGGAAGGGGGAATAGAGAGGGGGAACCGATTACAAGGATCTACATATAACCTCCTCCCTGGGATATGGACAACAAGGAGGTGGGTGAAGGGATACATCGGACAGTGTATGAGATGAAAAAATAATAGTAATTTAGAAATTATCAAGGGTTCGGGGTCGGGGGTGGCAGGGAGGGAGTGGAAAAAGAAGGAGCCAATACCAAGGGATTAAGTAGAAAGAAAATGTTTTTAGAAGGATAAAAGCCACAAATGTACACATGTGCTTTGCATACAATGGATGGATGTATGGGTTGTGATGAGAGCTGTATGAGCTTGCCATAAAATGGTTAAAAAAGGGTACATAGACTTATGACCTTAGTACATAGAAAACTTATTGACCATTCAAATTGTATCCCTGGGAGCAATCAATTTTACAAGTTCTTTGTATATTGTAGAAATTTTTATGTACTAATAGACAAATGTGAATGTATACCTATATTCTCTCCCCATCTCCTGCTCTTTTATACAAATATTTGCATACTATACACTGCTCTGCATACCTTGTTAACTAGACACATTTTAGAGATCCATCAATCTGGCAGAGAAGAATTTTCTTATTCTTTTTGTTTGTATGTTCACGTGACTATGCTGCAATATAGTTAGACGGTCCTTTCTGAATAGGCTTGCAGGCTATTTGTAATATCTTCCCATGAAAAGCAGTGCTACAATAAACAACTTTCAAGGTAGGTTCTTTGGCCTTGATGGAAGTCTAGCCATAGTGTGGGGACCTGGTGGTGCCGTGGTCATGCGTTGGCTGCCAACCACAAGGTCAGCAATTTGAAACCACCAGCCGCTCAAGGGGAAAAAGGAGGCTTTCAACTGTAAGCAGGTATCGTCTCAGAAACCCACAGGGGGAGTTCATCCCTGTCTTGGAGGGCTAGTTTGTGTCAGAATGGCCTCGAAGGCACTCATGATTTTTTAGCTTGTTTGTCAGGTATACCGTACACGGGCTTTGATGGTGTGGTGGGTTATACAATGTCAGCCGTTAGGACCCACTAGTTGCTGTGTATGAGAAAGATGAGCTTTTGTACGTCCGTAAACATCTGTAGCCTCCAAATCCCCAAAGGAGCAATCTTCTCTGTTCTACAGGGCCTTCATGACTGAACATCAACTCCATAGGAGTTAGTTTGTTTTTCTTGGTTCTGTAGCATAAATTCTTAGAAGTAAAATTATAGTGCCAAGGAGTATGTGCAAGTATAATTGTGATAGACATTCTCAAATTGTCCTGTTGAGGTGACAGCTTAGGGTTCCATTAACAATGTGTAGAGTAGTGGTTCCCCTTCATAGCGCAATTTTTACACGATGTTATCATTTCCTACATGATCTTTTCTAGTTTGGTAGGTAAAACATGGTAATGAAGTGTCTTTAAATTTCGCTAACCTTATTAGAGAGGGATTAGATTTCTTTCGACATATTTATGTGCTATTTGTATCCCTTTTTAATGTTTGATTTCTATTTTGTTCATTTTTCTATTGATGTCATCATGAATGGGTAGTAGTATGGACCAGTTCAGAGCAGAGCTCCATCGCCTCAAAAATCTACTTTCTATGAATTCTTTATTTAGACAGTCTTCTTTGCCATCTGGACTCATTCACTCTCAGTCTCTTACGTACGTTAAGGTTTCAAGTGTCATTGATTTTGCTGTTGCTGTTTGGGTTGATGCATGTTGTTTTTTATGAGCTACTTGAGGTGAGCTTACTAAGACTTAATCACTTCCTTCTTTCCCAGGCTTATCATTTAGGGAAACTTCACTCTCCTTAGCAACATCTTAAACTTTTGTACATAATCCTTTTACTGTTGCATGTTAACTATGATCATAAAATAGCACAGGTACTCATCTTTAAAAATATTTTCGTTTCCTCCAATTCAACATTATTGTCATTGTTATAAAGGCATCACTCTGGCCTCACAGTACTTCTGAGTGCCGTACATTTGGAAAGTGTGGCAGCCAGGACAGGAAAAAGATCTCCTAATTTCCAGCTGAGAATCCTTTATCAATCCCTTCACCCACAATTCATCCACTTATCCTCTACCGATAGACCATCTATCTAGTTATACATGATGCAAGCTTTCATCCATCCATGCACCCACCAGCCTACTGGTCTGGGACTCCTTGTTTCATTTCATAAAGAATTAAAAATTACATGCAATATGGTTTAAAAATAAGTTTATTAGCATATACTTCATACATCAGACAATTTAAGCGTTCATATTTAGAAATGTTGTGCAACAATCACCACAATCAAGTGCAGGGTACTTTCTTCTCCTGCTCCTAGGTAACTATTCATTCAGTTACTATAGATTGACCAGTAGATAGTGGATTTTATAAAATCATGCAAAACACAAATGGGAAAACAAACAGAACAAAACCAGAAAAAATTAAACAATAAAGAAGAGAATATTAAAAAACCAATTATTATTCAAACTAACTATATCTGACATAATTGACTTTACATTGCTTTCTGTCTGAGAGCAAGCTAATCACATCCCTGGACTATGGTCAGAGCAGGCTCAACAGAGGCTTAATTTATGTGGGGACCCTGCAAATAGATTCTGGGCTCCCACTATCATTTATAACTTTCTGAAAGCAGGATATTCACACTTTAAGCTCTGGTATCATTCCTTCCTTCACACTGGATTTCATTATTTACAATCCCTGGATCACACAGGCTGGTGTGCCTCTTCCATGTGGACTTAGTAGATGCTTCACTTAGAAAGATGCTTCTTTGAAGACAAGGCTCTAAGGTCCCCAAGGTTATTATTTCAGATATCCAGGCATCATCGGGTTCCTTTACCACCTTTTGCTGTAGCACCCATATAGTAAGCCATCTCTTTATGAGAGCAAGTATTGAGTGGGACCATGTCACAAGAACTATTTTTTTCTTAGACTGGGGTGAGAATTAAATGTGAGCACAAGATCCACTAATATAACTATCCAGCAATTCCCTTATGGGGGCCTATATCCAGAAGAGACAAGAAACAAACCACGGCCAGACATCTGTGCTGCAATGTTCATCATGGTACAGTTCACAATTGTTAGGAGTTGGAAACAAATTTCCATCTACAGGTGAATGGATTAAAAAACTGTGGTACGCACACGCAGTGGAGTACTATGCCTCTCTAAAAAGCAGTGATGAATGCATGAAGTGCATCACCACATGGGAAGAACTGGAAGAAATTCTGCTAGGCAAAGTCAGCCAAGCACAAAAGGACAAGTATAACATGAGTCCACTGAGGGAAGCTTAAAAATGCAAAGGGGGCATAGGGAAAAAGCTACTGTATATAAACTTCCCGGAGGTGAGGTCCAGGTAGTAGGGCAGGGGCCAGACCAAATCTAGGGATACATATGGTCACCAACTAAAAATGAGGGAGGAAAATGAAAAGAAAGAAAAAAAAATGGGTAGCAGGGGAACAGGGCACTAACCCATCCAAGAGGAGGGTGTTGTTTAGATCTCTAGAAGGGAAGAGGGACAAGACTTCAACTTGGTGGTCTAAGATGTGAATGCCACATCCTGGCATGAAGCAGGGAACCAATGGAGAGGTCTGAGGGGCTGGGCCCCAATCCCAACTATGAGGACAGCACTGAAGCTACAGATCAGGGTGAGGGGCATGTCTGATCAGAGCACTCGGGAGCAAACAAAGGGGGTGGGAGAGAGAGTGGAAGGCCTCCTGTCTCACCAAACCCTGAGGACGATTCTCCCGCTCAGAGCAGCCAAAGCACAGAGAGGACCATGACATTGCTCACTGACTCATAGTGCTTTGGAGGACAACACTGGAGACACAGTGCAGGGATTGTGTCCATCTGACCCTACCACACTAAGGTGAAACACTAAGGGTGTGCAACAGAACAGCAAAGGGAACAGAGCAATGAAGTCCCCATGAAATACCAAAAATAGACTTTGGGATCAGGGTATGACACCCCAACAGGTGCTACCAAAAAACTCTCCTAAAGGTCAACAAACAGACCTTGAACTATTTACAGGCTTTTCTTTCTTTTTTTTGTTCTTTTTTATTTGTTGTTTTGTTTTCTTTTGTTGCTCTGTTTTGCTCTGTCTTATTTTTGTGCATATTATTAGCTCTGTGGGTTTGTCTAGATAAGATAGACTGGATAAACAATCTGGAGGTGAAAACAAGGGGGCCAATGCTTCCAGGGGAATATGGAAGAGGGGGAGGCAGAAGTAAGGAAGTGGATGCTAACAAGCCTAGGCACAAAGGAACAACACGTGATATAAAATCAATGGTGAGGAGGGTGTAGCAGGCCTGGTTGGGCTTGACTAAGGATAAGGTAGCCAAGAGGAATTACAGAAACTCAAATGAAGGTCAAACACGATAGTGGGAGAAAAAGAAAGTAAAAGGAAATAGAGGAAAGAACTAGGAGGCAAAGGGCATTTATAGAGGTTTAAATACAGGCATGTGCATATGTAAATATATTTATATATGACAATGGGGAAATAGATCTATGTGTATATATTTATAGGTTTAATATTAAGGTAGCAGATGCAGTTTGGGTCTTTATTCAAATATTCTCTCAATGCAAGAACAATTTGTTCTATTAAACTGGCATTCCATTATGCTCACTTTCCTGCCACTATCGCTGAAGATAAATTGGGTGCATAAGCAAATGTGGTAAAGAAAGTTGATGGTGCCTGGCTATGAAAAGGATATAGTGTCTGGGGTCTTAAAGGCTTGAAAATAAACAAGCAGCTATCTAGCTCAGAAGCAACAAAGCCCACATGGCAGAAGAACAGCAGCCTGTGTGATCATGAGGTGTTGAGAGGATCAGGTATCAGGCATCAAAGAGCAAAAAATCATATTGATGTAAATCAGGGGCAGTGCAGAGTGGAGACCCAAAGTCCATCTGTAGGCAACTGGATATTCCCTTACAGAAGAGTCTCAGGGAGGAAATGCGCAGTATTGCACCCATGAAACATATAACTTTCCTTTAGTTCTTTAATGCTTCCTTCACCACTCACTGTCATGACCCCAATTTTACCTTACCAGTCCAGCTTGACCAGAGTATGTACATGGGTGCAGAAAAAAGCTGGAAACACAGGGAATCCAGGACAGATACCCCCCTCAGAACCAATAATGAGAGTAGTGATACTGGGAGGGTAAGGGTAAGGTGGGGGAAAAAGGGGGGAACTGATCACAATGATCTAAGGATAAGCCCCTTCCCTGGGGGACAACAATAGAAGAGTGGGTAAAAAGGGACATTGGCCAGTATAAGACATGAAAAAAATTATAAATTATCAAAGGTTCTTGAGGGATGGAGGGTGGGAGAGGGAGGGGAAAATGAGTTACTGATACCAAGGGCTCAAGAAGAAAAAATGTTTTGAGAATGCTGATGGCAGCATACGTACAAACGTGCTTGATACAATGAATGTCTGTATGGATTGTGATGAGTTTCATGAGCCCCTAACAAGATTAAAAATCCATTAATATATTTATAGTTTAGATATGTCCCTGGTTCCCTTTGGAAACATCATTATCATTTTATGATAGCTAATATTATAAATTACACCCCTGGGCCATAAGATAACTCTATTGATAATATTGATTTGGCCAATAATACAGAATTTAAAACACTGTCAAGAAAAGGAAATTGTACATGTATAGTCTGACTTTTAAGATCATAGTACACGAATTATTAACTTGTACAGATTAAATGCTTATGTGACTAGACACTACTTATACAAACAATGAGTCATAGGAAAGAACTTTCAGTAGCACTTACCAGAATTCACAAAGACAAAACCATGCCTACCAGATTAATACATGCTATAAAAGTTAAGGAAAGAGCATTAAATAATACATATATAGATCACAATTCATTGAGCACTCTCAAAGCCAGAGATCTGAACCCAAGTCCAATGATGACCAATTCTATAATCTTGGGATAGTTTCTTTTTTTGGGGGTGGGGTAAGGATAGCTTTTTATCACACCAGGCCATTTCAGACTTAAGTCCAAGGGAGTGTGTCAGTTCCTGCAATATGCAGGAAGCAGGTGAATTTGAGGTAAAGCCAATTTCGCTCAGTGGGGTGTGTTAGTCCGGGCAGACTAGAGAAACAAATTTATAAACATGTATATGTATATAAGGGAGAGGTTTATATACAAGAGGAATGGAACATTGAGAAGGCATTCCAACCCAGTCCAGTCCAAGTCCCTAAGTCCGATATTAGCACCCATGTTCGATACCAATCTACAAAGTCTTCTTCAGACTCATGAAGCACATGTAATGATGTCAGGATAACCACAGGCCAGTGTGTGCAGTCTTGTGTATCCAGTGGTGGTAGAAATATCTCAGTGCTAGCAGGGCTCTCCCTGTGACCTTCCAAGCATCTCAGCACTGCCAGGGTTCTCCACATGGCTTTTCCAGCCCCAGAAGTCTGGTTCCATCAGGACAAGACGATGTGGCTTCTTCAGTTTCCAGGACTCAGGGTCTATGAGCATGCTGCTATGTCAGTAGAGCATCTTCCAGGGACTTAGTAAATGGTCTCCCCTCTCCATGGGGGAAATATCACGAGACTTCCCAGGATTCTCAGAGAAAGCCATGCCCACACAAAGGTCTCATTGGCTATCTCCATATGGAAAGGCTAGACTCCACCCCTACACTCAATCAAATTGGCACCAGAGTGCAAGACTGCCACATGGGTTTTCCATATTGAATCTTTTTGTTGTGACCTATGAGTGACGTGTGCCTCCAAAAGACAGGGTATGGTGTCCCAGTAATCTAAAGCACATTGTCTGGATCACCAAAGGCTGGTAGAAACTAGGTCAAAAGTGTCCAATGAAGAACGTAATACCAGGTGTGTTCTCCCCCTGGGTTCTGTATTGTTAAGTGTTTCCTGCCATGGGAGTTTACATGAACTGATTTATCCGCCTGAGAAGAATAGTCACCTTCTCTGACACATATAATTCATTCTAATTTTTCCAGTAACATTTGTTGAAAAGGCCTATTCTTTCTCATTTAATATTCTTTGGTCCTTGTTAAAAATAAGTTTCCTGGGGCTGAACCCCGGTGGCGTAGTGGTTGAATGTGGGACTGCAGCCCACAGGGTTGACGGTTCAAATCCAGCAGCAGCTCTCCAGGAACAAGGCTGGGCTTCCTACTCCCACCAGGGCAGTGATGCGAAAAAACCAACAAACAAAACAACAACAACAAAACTCCAGCTTTAAAATGGACCCAGAGGGAGATCAAATGATAAACTTTGCTCTCTGTTTGATAATAGTGTTATTTGTGTCCCTCAACTGTGATGGCAGGGGGCGCTTGCAAATGGCTGCATCAGGGGCGCTCAATAAGTCGATCACGATCTACTAGTCGATCACAAGTGTCGTGTGGGCAAATCGCACGGCATTAAAAAAATCCACCTAAGTCTCCCATCAATCCCTTCACTTCAGTCATATACAGCACAGCCAAGCAGATGCAATATTAGGTGTCAAGTGCATGCGCAAACCACTGTGCACAGTGCAGCAAAACGGACAAGCTAAGTTATCACCAATTTTTAGACCTTTTTTCCCCTCACTTACATGTAAGAAAGGTTATTAAAACGAGCAGGGGAACTGGACCAAATAAAAAGACAAAAACGTATCACTTTTATAGAGAGTGGGAGATTTTGACACTACACGTAAAGTGACCAGACGTCCTGCTTTTAAACAATGTTCCCCGCATTTAAACAATTTTTCCCGCATCCCACTGTGTTTTTAAAAAGTCCTGATTTTTGGAAAGAATGCACGACGGCAGAATGGGAAGGGAATATACCCCCTCTACCCCTCCCCCGTCAATGTTGTCCCACTTTACCAATGTCAAAATCTGGTCCACGCCAACATTCAGCTGAGATCCAGGGTGCATGAATAGCTCTGGAATTTACTCGCAGAAGGAAAGTACCCCAAACATGAGAAAACGGGTTACCTCCTTGACTGCATTATTCAGCTCTACTTATTGATGTGAGTCAGCCTTTCCCACATAAAGATCGTGAAGTCCAAGTACTGTTCCACCATGACCGATGATCATTTGGAAGTGTGCTTGAGGCTGGCTGTCAGCAGCTACTGCCCAGACTATGCATCTCTGGCTCATTCCATTCAGTGCAAGTCATCAGAGTCAACTCAGGTCATGACAAAACATGTACATAGTTAATTGTGTTGTGTTGTGCAATATGGACTCATGAGGTTATGCAATGTATATAAACATACATTGTACATAGAAAGAATTCTCAATGCATTTATTTATTTATCTATCACATTGACATAAATGCGGTAGTCTATGATTTTTTTGTTGCGATTTTATTGTTGACTTTGTTGTAGTTGTTGTAGGTATGGTATTAAGGTGTAGATCTTGGATTTTTTTCTTTTTTCATGAGGTCATGGATTGCTATAAATTGCCCTGATAACTGCTTTTGTGTGTCCCAAAGGATTTTGCATGTTGTGCTATTGTTAAATTTTTTAAAATTAATTTTCTCCCACATTTTTAGGTAGCATGATGTTTAGTCTCCATGTGCTATTTAAAAATATTTCTGTTCTACCTATGCTGTTTTCCAGATACATAGCATTGTGATCTAGAAAATGGACTGTAGGATCAAGTTTTGAATTTGTTGAGACTTTTTGGTGCCCTAACATGTGGTCTATTCAAGAGTCTACCATGTGTGCTGGAGAAGATGTATCCTAACTTCTTGTTGTTTGAAGTGCTTTGTATATGTCACTGCTTGGGAGGTCAAATTTGCTGATTTTTTTCTGGCTCTTCTGTTTCTTTATTGTATCGTGTATTTGTCTATTTCTATTATTACTGAGCTGTTTATTTCAGTTTTCAAATATGTGACAATTTATCTGATGTATTTTGAGGGTCTTTCATTTGGTGTATATGTGTTTATTAAGGATCTATATTCCTGGTGTAATGTTCCTTTAATCATAGTGTCCATTTTTTTGTCCCTCATTATATTACTTTCCTGGAAGCTATTGGAGATTAATATTGCCACGATTGCCTTTGGTAGATTGATTTGGTAGATTTTTCTCCATCTTTTGATTTTTAGTGTATTTTTGTTTTTGAGTTTTTAAGCCGTGTCTCTTATTGGCAGTGTGTTAGTCCGGGTGGAGAGAAACAAATCCATAAACATGCGTATGTATATAAGGGAAAGGTTTATATATAAGATCAACTGTACATTAAGAAAACATCCCAACCCAGTCCAGCCCTTGATCATAAGTTCGATATCTGCCCATATGTCTGATACTAGTCTATAAAGTCTTCAGACTCATGAAACACATGCAATGACACCAGATGCAAGATGATCACAAGCCAGATGGGTAGAATGCCTTTGGATCCAGTGGTGTTGTAAACATCGCCATGGTGGCAGGGGTCTCCAAGTGGCTTCTCTGGCTTCAGAAGCCTGGTTGCATCCATGTGGTTTGTCCAGCTCAGGCCACTAGGGAAGTTCTGTGTAGCTTTTCCTCAGGAATATCTCGCAGGAAGTCAGCCTTGTCAGTCGAGGGTCTCCAAGCGAGTGTTGTCAGTAGAAATTCTACAAGGAGGAGTTACCACATTCCCCAGAATTCTCAGGTGAAAACCACGCCCACACAGAGGTCTCGTTGGCTAGCTTCAGATTGACCAGTGAGACTCCACCCCTACACTTAATCCTCAAATTGACATCGGATTAGGTGACTGCCACAGGCAGCATAGGGATGGGTCTGCTTTTCTAGCCCAGTTTGCTACTCTCTGTCTCTGGTAATCCTTTGACATTCAGTGTCTTTATTGATATATGTGCGCTTGTTGCTGCCTTTATGCTGTGCTTGTGCTTCGTGTCTTTTCCCCCTTTTCATGGTTTTATTGATGTCTCAGTTCTTTCTCTATCCTGGGTTGTTTTGAGTACTGCTTCCATTGTGTTGGTTTCTGGGTGATGTGTTGTGGTACGCTCTCAGGATTGTCTTCTGTTTTTGATTTTCTACTCATGGTAATCGGATTAGTAATTTTTATAATGCTGATCTTGCTTTTGTGAATTCCTTTATTTTGTCTTGTCTGGAAATATCTTTTTTTCCCCCTCCTTTATATATGAGGGATACTTTTGCTGGATATAGGATTCTTGGCGGGAATTTTTTACCTTTCAGAATTTTATATATGTCACTCCATTGTATTCTTGCCTGTATAATATCTGCTGAGAAGTCCAAAATTAGTTTTACTGATTTTCCATTGTAGGTCACTGTTCCCCCCCTCCACCCCACCCTTCCCCGCCCAGCTTTTCTCAGGATTCTCTCCTTTTCCTTGAAATTGGAGAGTTTGACTACCGTATAATGTGGTGATTTTCTTTTGGGGGATATCATATTCAGGGTTCTCCCCACTTCTTAAATAGCTATTTTCTTCTCACCTGCAATATTGGGGAATTTTTATTCCATGAGTTTATTGTAGTCGTTTCCCTGCAGATTTTTTGTTTCTTCTTGTTCCAAGATCCTAATGAGGCATAGGTTGTTTCTCTTGAAACCTCCCCACATTTCCCTCAGGCTTTCTTCTCACTCCTTTGATGTTTCTGTTGATAGTTTCCTTTGTCAGTTATAATCAGTGATTATTTTTTTGGTCATCAAGTTGATTTTCATGGCATTCCTCACATCTTTTACCATTTTGTCTAGTTCTGTTGTTTTATTACTTCTTTTCTGGAATTCCTTTTAGTTTTAGGATTTTAATTTTTCACGTTCCTTCATTGTTACCTTTAGTGTTGCCCCCCAAATTTTAAGGAACCTAAACATTATCCTCCTGAATTCTGTTTCTGGTAGGTCCAAGCTGTGCCTCTCCCCCACCCCCACCCCTCCACTAAGTATTTCATTGGGTTTGAGTGATTTTTTTTTTCATGAGGAAAAAGAGACAGATTGGAAAGAGGTAATTGAGGCAGGAGAAAGTAAATATTCAGTATAGGTAAGTATTCAGGTCAGAAGAGGATCTATGTATATATGTGTATATCGGAAGTAGTAAAACTAAAGAAAAAAGAGAAAGAGAGAAGGAAATAGAGAGAAGGGAGAGAAGTTAAAATATATATATGTGTGTGTGTGTGTAAAAAACAAAGCAAAATAAAAGCCTGTAAATAGTTCAGGGTCTGTTTGTTGACCTGCAGGAGTGTCCCTGGTAGGGTCGGATGAGATGCCACACCCTGGCCCCTAAGTATATCCTTGGCATTCCCTTGGGAACTCCATGCTCTGCTACACACCGTTCGTGTTTTGCCATGGTGTGGTGGGGTCGGACAGGGTACAATCCTGACTCTGCTTCTCCATTGTTGTCCCCATAGGGCCTTGGGTCAGTGAGGGATGCCCTGTTTCATAGTGGGGCCGGCCATATGGTCCTCTCTGTGCATCGGCTGTTCTGAGTGGGGATATCATCCTGAAGGCTCGGTGGGCCAGGATGCACTCCATTCTCTCTTCCTCCCCCTTCATTTGTTCTCATTCACTCTGCTCAGACATGTCCTATACCCCCAGCTGCAGTTTCAGTGCTGTTCTTCAAAGCAAACTCCCCTTGGTGGTGGTGGTGGAGGGAGGCGGCTGTCCACATAGTTAGGATTGAGATTGGGTCCTCAGACCCTTCCACTGGCTCTCTGTTCCATGTCATCACGTTGCATTCACATCCTGGAACACCTCCTCTTTCCCTTTGGAGATATAAACCATACGCTCTCCTTGGGTGGGTTAGTACCCCATTCCCTCTCTACATATCACCATCATCCACCCCCCCATCCCCACCATAGTTGGCTACCATATGTAACCCTAGATTTGGTCTGGCCCCTGCTATACTACCTGCGCCTCCCCCCACCCCATTCCAGGAATTTCTGCATACAGTAGTTTTTCCCCTATGTCGCTTTTTTTTTTTTTTGCTTATCTCAGTGGACTTATGTTGTACATCCTCTTTTGCACTTGGCTTACTTCACTTAGCAATAATTTCCTCCAGTTCTTTCCAAGCGGTGATATTTCATGCGAGCATCACTGCTTTTCATTGATGTGTAGTACTCTACTGTATGTATGCACCACAGTTTTTTAATCTGTTCATCAGTTGTTGAAAATTTGGGTTGTTTCCATCTCCTTGCAATTGTGAACTGTGCCGTGATGAACATTGGAACGCAGATGTCTGGCCGTGGTTTGTTTTTTTACTTCTTCTGGGTGTATGCCCAGTAGGGGGATTGGTTGTATGGTAGCTCAATTTCCATCTGTTTTAGATATTGCCAAATCTATTTCCATAGTGGCTATACAGACCTACAGGTCCACCAGCAGTGGATGAGAGTGCCTGTCTCCCCATAGCCCCTCCAACTCTTGTGGTTTTCTGAGTTTTTGAATTGGGCTATCTTTGAGGGTGTTAGGTGGTATCTCTTTGTTGTTTTGATTTGTATTTCTCCTATGGCTAATTATCAGGAACATTTTCTCATATGTGTATTGGCCATTCAGATTTCTGCCCTGAGAAACTTCTGTTCAGGTCCTTTGCCCACCTTTGCCTTTGGGCAGTGAGGTTTTTTTCTGGAAGCTTTCAGGGTATTGTAGATTTTATTAATAAGGCCTTTATCTGATTTGTCATGGCTAAAGATGTTTTTCCAGTCAGTGCGTTCTCTTATTCATGCTTGGTGAATTCTTTCAATGTACACAGGTGTACTTAGATATGTTCTATTCCCCTCTCCATATATATACATATACATATATATTTACATATGTCCATGCCTATCTGTAGATCTCTTTAAATGTCCTTTCCCTCCTGGGTCTTTCCTCTATTTCCTTTTACTTTCCTCTTGTCCCAACATCATATTCATCTTTCATTTGGGTTTAGTAATTTTTTGCTGCTACATTGCCTTTGATTAAACCCCACTAGGTATCCTAAATCCTTCTCTCCACTGATTTTAATTAACTTGCTGTCCCTTGTCCCTGGGTTGGCTCCCCCCCTCCTTCCTTGGTCCCACCTTCCCTTCTCCCATATCCCTCCAGAACCATTGGTTCCGTTCTTTTTATCTCTGAATCATTTATCCCACCTATCTTATCTAGATAGACATGCAGATACATTAATAAGCACAAAAACCCAGGCAAAGCTGAATAAAACAACAAAGGAAGTCAAGACCCCCAGAACAATAACAACAAAACAACAATAACAAAAAGAAGGCCACCGACAAAAATGGAAAGGTCTATAATAGTTCAAAGTCTGTTTGTTGACCTCTACGAGTATTTTCCAATCAAGGCTGAGGGGGCGCCACACCCTGTCTCCAAAGTCTATTTTTGGTATTCCCCAGGGAGTTCATCACTTTGCTCCCCTTGCTGTCCTGTTGCACACTCTTAGCATTTTGCCCCAGCGTGACAGAGTCAGATTGCGCACAATTCCTACACCGTGTCTCTAGTATTGTCCCCTGCAGCACTATGGCTCAGTGAGGGACTTGGTGTCTCATGGTGGAGTCTGTCCTATGGTCCTTTCTGTGTGTTGTCTGCTCTGAGCAGAAATCCCATCCTTGAGGCTTGGTGGGCCCTGATGTCTTCCCCTCCCTCTCCATTCCTTTCCATTTCTCCCGTGTGTTCTAATCAGACACACCCCTCTCCCCAAGCAGTAGCCCAGTGCTGTCCTCTGAAGTGCATTCTTCTGAGGGGGTGGGGGCACATAGTTGGGATTGGGGCCAGCCCCTTGTTATTGTTTTATGTTTTTCTGTACGTGGAATCCAGGATAAATAAATCCCAGTACCTATAGTAATAATTTCTTGAGATTATGGGGGAGGACGTTGTGGAGCTAATAATAATGAGTATAAGCAAGAAGAAAATGTTCTAAAATTCATTGTGGTTATGACTTCACAACTTTTAAAAATTATGTTTAAGCTATTGAATTTTGTGTGAATTATATGCCAACAAAACTATTAAAATTGGGAAAAAATGCAATTGATGTGTGGATTGTTACGAGAGCTGGAAGAACCCCCAATAAAATGATTTTAAAAAATGCAACTTCACACAGGGAGAAAGTGAAAAAGAAAAAATAAAGGAAAGCTTAAGGGAAAAAAGAAAATAAAAGCAGTCATGTTGGGAAAGCAGCAAAACAAAACAAAACAAAAAGACTATATATGGGAACATGCCATCAAGAGGGGGCGGGGACCCGAGTAAATAAATATCTGATGATCCTCTTTAGTAAGAAAGGGGTTTAAGGAGAAGAAGGGGTAGTGTGTATGTGTGCGCATACATGCATGCATATGTATATGCAAATGCAAGGAGGAATATAAGAGAATTTCATGAGAAAATCTTTTTCCACTTAGCTCTGACAGGTCAACAAGGATCTACATGTTTGAGTTTGTACTCTCCAAATCGGTGTTCTGACCTTCGCATTTGAGTGAGGTCCAAAGATCAGCTTGACTCTTAACTTCACTCTCCTCTTTCTGGTCTCCCAGCATGACCAGGTGAATGCTACCTGGTTGCCAACTGTGTCAGACACACCCCTCTTTTTTAATATTAAGGGAGTCACCCTTAATATTTTTACCTTTAAGAGCCCTCATCTTGGAAATCCAATTCATCACCAAGTGATTCACCGTCTACACATTTCTGGAAAGATTTCTCTCCTTCATCGTCATAGACAAAAGCTTAACGCATCCCTCATCACCACATACTAGCTAGTGAAATAGCCTCCTCTGTGCCCTCAGCCTTACGTGTAGCTCTTGGCGACCCACTCTTCCTGTAACTGCTTGATAGAGCAGTTTGGGGGGCATTTCATCACTGTTTTCTGCTTTTCTTAACTTTGGTGGGGAGGATGGGGTGTTCACTGACCTTTATATGAATTCGATAAAAGCCATGAGATATCCCTCCAGAAAAATAGAAATATGATCACCACTTTACATAAAATACTAAGGAAGTTACCCAAACCCACCTCTGTGGGGTCCACTAATCTAAGAAACACTGTGTTCCTGGCCCCCAGTGTTCTATGGAATGAGACCTAGAGTGTTTGGCAAAGTGCACAAGGTTCCCTGTGGTCTGATTCCTGCCCACGCCTCTGGTCTTATCTTCGGTTCTACCCATCCATGCAGATCCTCAGCACTCCCCATTCTCTGAGTGTTCACAGTGTTCAAGAGAAAGGCCCAGCCACGCCTTTCCAAGCATGGGTGTTTTTGCTGGACTGTCTTTCCCTTACTATTGTTTCAGGAACTCCTGCTTGGCACTTAGAGCTCAGGGCAAATATCCCGGAAACGGTCATTTCTTTTGTCTTTCTCTCTTTCACCCTTAGCTAGACCACGTTAGGCATGCTCTTCTTTACTTTGCTTCATTATCAGAGAATTTATCACTGTATAGGTGTTTCTCATTAATTTATTCATCCAGCTAATACTTTCCTGAGTATCTTCTACATGCCAGTCTTAGCCTTAAACAAAAGACATTGATTGGCACTGCCCTCACAAAGCACTGGACCTGATGGAAAGACAGATATTAAATGTACAGATATACACATAAATATAAATAGAAAATTGAGCCAAGTGCTAAAGAAAGGGGAGACCGGATCTCTCCGAAGGACCATGTATGCTAAGGGTAGGATGCAGGAGGCTTTTCAGAAGAAATTTAAGCTGAGATTAAAGAATTATCTGAGTAAACAGTGTGGGGTAGTGTGTGTCTCTGGCGGAGGGGAATTTTATATATAAGAGGTCCTGGAGTCTGAGATCATGTTTCATGCAAATTTGTAGCCCCAGCCCCTAGCGTGAGTTGATACCCTGAATGAATACATTTCTCAATATTCGCTTAGAAGGATGGATAGATGGGAGGGAATGTTCTCTTGAGGAACAGTTTTCATTGGCTAATTTCCAGAAGTTGACCTCCAGGTCTTTCCTCCTAATCTTATGAAATTTGAGAGTCCCTCTAGAACCTGTCCATCACGCTGGACCCTGATTATAATACTGGTGGCAGAGGTGATAATATCATAGCCACACCAAAGCCAATACATTACAACAAGCTGATTGGATCGCAAGGCTTCAGCCAGCGTCAGCTGTTTACATGACTAGGGAAGACCAAATATTAGAAAAGCACATGCTTTTTTTTTTTTTTTGTGAAGTAGCGAGCCAATGAAAACAAATGAGCCTTCCAGTTCCCTTCGCCCTCGCACTTCAACAGTGGTCAGAACGGCTTGAAGAGAAAAAGGAGGACATGGAAACTGAAATGGACTTGGAGTCTTGTGACAAGCAAGTTCATTTCCAGCCATAAGACGCACACACACACACACACACACACACAAAGAAAACAAACGAGACACTCAATAGCCACCCTAGGCTTAATTGCCCCAACAATGGGCTCACCCTTATCAAAGAGTATGAACATGGCATAGGACTGGACAATATTACATTCCGTGTTCTGTAGGTTACCATGACTCGCAGTGCAAATAACATTTTACTGTGCATGAAATTGATTCACTTTTAATTCTCTTCAAGTAACAAGTAGATGAATAGCATTCATAAATATTTTATGATCAACCAGCAGGTTGGATGAACTACCGGGGTGAGGATTCCGATTTTTTTCTCTCACTGTCATCCTTATTCATATGGGTTCCTCTCCAGAAAGGCAGAGGCTACATTTGTCTTCTTGTGCTCCCAACACCTGTTCCGTTGAGATTTGGTGAACGAATACAAGCGTAAGGTCATCTCCCACTGTTATTGTCTTGGGCCTCTCAGTTGCCTGAGGATTTGGGAGGTTGGTTCTTGTGCTCGTGGAATTTCAGCCTCAAGGGGCAGGCTGGTTGGTAGGAGGTGCATTTGAACTGTGAGGGGTATGACTCACTCACAGGTGAGTTTGGTGAGTTTCATGCCAATGCCTCCAGGCTTCCCTGTGACCTCCTGCCAGGAGCTGCGTCTCTCACTCACATCACAGCAGGGATAGCATGGCCCTCTGGGACCTGAGTGACAGGTTACGCGCCTGCTCAACCTGATCTCACACTGGCTTCTTCTGAGTGTACCGAGAAGAAGGTCTTTGGCAGAAGACAGTGCCTGGAATGCTGCAACTTTGGATTTTGTCTTTTACAATGACTCATGAAATGTGCACATCTACCTGTAACTGAGACCAAGTACGGAGATGCAGTGAAGGTGCAGTCAGAGGAAGAGAGGGAAGTCGGCTAAGAGAGTGAGGACTAAGGTTTCACTTCCCATTTATCCTTGTCTCCCTTCCTCCCTCTGCACATCGGAGTTAAGATAGAGGTTTTGGTCTTAAACCAAAAAGGGGTTGAGAGTCAGTTTGCCCATGTACAAGCCGAGGAACCCTGTACAGTTAATTCCTCTCTTTGCGTCTCAGTGATTCCATTCATTAAACGGGGATCATGAGGATCATTGTGAAGGTTGAAGCTGTACTGCTTGTTAAAGTGTGTAGGGACAGTTTGTCTTCTCTGTGTCTTTTGTCTCCTGCTCTGTGAGGGCAAAGACCCTGGCTCAGAACCCCAGGCCAGGTGCTGCTGCTGAAGAAAATGGATCTCATCACTTTATGGGCCACTGTAATTGTGCTTGACAATGAGCTGAAGCTCCCCAAATGTTCTCTTGCTTATCTTGGATATTATTACCTTCATTTTGTAAGGGAAGAAACTTAGACACCCCCCCCCCAAAGTCAGATACTTTGTTAAAAAGCTGCCTTAGCTAATGCGAGAACAAGCATGTATGTGGACTGCATAGATGCAGTTTTATTTCTCCACACTACTTGATTGCTGTTGAGTTGTTGAATGAGGAGTGAGATGCTTTATACGCAATGGTCATGGTCCCCTTCCTGTTTCAGAATAGTAGTGAACAGTAGAAGTGCTACCCTGAGGTCAGCAGAGGTAGCAGGGAATAAAATTTAGGATGCGGTGAAGTTGACATACTTCAGGCATACAGTTTACCAGAAATTATTGCCTCTAGCTCATAAATCAAGAGACAGAGACCTAGGCAGTTCCAAGGGCCTTGCTGAAGTCATAGAACTTGGAACAGCAGTCTACCTTGGAAGTCAGCTAGTTGAATCCTGCAAATTTGACAGGTGAGGGGAAATCCCAGGAAGGGCAGTGACTTGCCTAAGGCTCCTTGACTGAAGCACAAGAATCTGGACTTGGGCCTCCTTACTCTTGGCCATGCACTTTTCAGGATGAAGACCAGATTTAAGACCATCAAGAGCAAAAAGCTCAGGGAAGATGGGCTGGGAATTTTACACTTTTGCCCCATAGTCCAAATGGGATTGGGGATCTAGAGGAAAGTGCTACAGTTTGACATCACTTGGGTCTGATCCCAGCCTGAGCTACCAGGCTGACTGCATTCAGCAAGCCTCTGTGAGATCACATCTGATCCCAATGTCAATGCTATTCTCAGAGAGTGCAAGTGGATTGCTCAAGGCCACCTAGCACTCCAGGGACTGAGCAGGGCTCAGATTGATGGAAAGAGCACATCAACCACCGGCTAATCTTACATTAGAAGGAACATCAAGAGTTCTTTGTCCCCTCCAGCCTTCATCCTTACTCTCTCCATGCCCAGACATCAGTCAGTCTCTTCTCACTCACCTTCAAACTCTCTTTGCCTGACAGATGTTTTTATTTTTATTTCATTGTATCGGGGACTCTTATACCTCTTTTCACAACCCATACATATACCCATTTTGTCAAACATTTTTACATATGTTGTCATCTTTTTCAAAACATTTTTTTTTCTACTTGAACCCCTGGCATCTGCTCCTCATTTTTCTTCCTCCCTCCCCTATGCTCCCTTGATCATTTATAGATTATTTTTTCATGTTTTATCTCTACTGCTGTCTCATTTCACCCACTTGTCTGGGATAGAGGCCATATGCCGATCATTGTGATCCTTTCCCCCTTACTGCCCGCCCACCCTCATCCTCCTAGTATCACTGCTCCCTTTATTGGTTTTCAGGGGTTTGTCTGTTCTGGATTCCTTGTGTTTCAAGCTCTTCTCTGTACCAGTATACATGTTCTGGTCTAGTCAGATTGGTAAGATAGAATTGGGGTCATGGTGGTTGGTGCGGGGGGAGGGAGCATTAAAGAACTAGCCCAGGTGTTTGGAAGTGCAGCGCAGGCTGCCTCTCCAGCCCTTTGGCTTCTAGCAAGGGCTCTGTCTCACCAGCCCAAAGCCTGCGTCCCTCGACCAACTGTCCCCCAAGTACAGCTGGGGACAGGAAAGGATCACAGCTCAGCAAAGCAAAGCCGAAGCCGGGACAGGAGCAACAGCTCTATCAAATCTGGCACAAGAGGGCTTTAGCACAAACCATAGCACAAAAGGAGAGCTGCAGGAACGGGGCGTGAAACACACACACACACACACACACACACACACACACCAACAGAGCTGGTAGTGTCTGGGTGCTCTGGTTTTAAACTCTCTAAATGTCGGACTTTTTAGTCTGGTGATAACTCTCTGAACTCCATACTAGAATGTAACAGAGTGTGCCCAAATGCTCACGTTGTTAACTGCTTATTCTATCAAAAGTCATACGTACATGTATAAGTCTTGGTTATAACGATTATGCAACTCCGACATTCATCTGCTTGTCTCCCTATGTTACCAAGAGTTGCTTTTCTGACTCCCTGCTACACAAACACAATTCTCTTGAGTGTTTCTGAGATGGCGTGCCTGGAATATTCATGCAAATACAGGGGTGTGGGAGGGGAAGGAGTTTAAGACTTCTGGGTCTTCTTCAAATTGCTTCCACAGAATGAAGGGCCATAAATAAAAAGTCCCTGTGCATTGCTGTTAACCCAATGCCTTCAGGTCACTTCCAACTCACAGTGCAGCGACGGGGGAGAAGGCAGAGCAGAACTGTCATGTGAGGTCCCCAAGGCTATAGGTCCCAATGGGGGCTGACGGCCACCTCTGTCCCGTGAGGCAGCTGGTTTCAACTACGGGACCTTTCGGTTCACAGTCCACCTTGTAGCCACTGCCCCACCGGGACCTCTTACACTTTCCCCTCATAAGATTCAAACCTGGGATTCCAAGAATTCCACTTATTTGCATTCAGATACTTGAAATTACTTGAGTGTTTAAACTACATTCACTAGCTATTTGTACAAAACAATTCTTGCAGGTTTTTTTTTTGAGATTGAAGCTATGTTAAAATAAGATTAAGGGTCTGGTTTCAACAGGTGGAGGCAGCAACATTCCCACTGAAAGCAAAATTCTCTTGCAGAAGCCATAATAATGCCTCACGAGTCAGACACAGTGAGCCTGGATGAGCAAACCTGGTTGGGCACCATCTGCTATCTTCAACACATTTGCTGATGCACACATTTGTCCTCAGCGATGGTATCAGGAAGGTGGGCACACAATGATAAGGCTTTTTGTTCTTTGATGCCTGATAACTAATCCCTTCGACCCCTCCTGGTTACACAGGCTGGTGTGCTTCTTCCTTGTGGGCTTTGTTACTTCTGAGCTAGATGACTGCTTGTTTATTTCAAGCCTTTAAGACACCACATGCTGTAACTTTTGATAGCCAGGCACCATCAGCTTTCTTCACCCCTTTTACTTATGCATATATTTGCCTTCAGTAGTTGTGTCGGGAAGATGAATATTATGGAATGCCAGTTTAATAGAACAAAGTGTTCTTGCATTTGGGAGTACTTGAATTGAGGTCCAATGTCCATCTGCAAAGCCTGAAATTTGGTCCACTGTCCATCCTTTTTTTTTTAAATGTATACCTTTCCCCTCCAAACGTGTTCCTCTCTCATTTCACTGTGGTGTGCCTTGGACTTTATTTATTTATTTTAGCCATAATGTTCCTTTGTTGTATTGTTAGTGTTTTTAAAAATAATTTTGTTGGGGGCTCATGCAAATCTTACCACCATCCATGCATCCATCTATTGTTTGCAAAGCACATTTGTATATTTTTTACCAACATCATTCTCAAGACATTTTCTTTCTACTTAAGCCCTTGGTATCGAGGCACCTTGGGCTTTATAGATGAGCTGAAGCAGGCCATAAAACGACCTAGGTTTGAACGGAGCTGAGGTCCACTTGTGCATGGACACCTCCGCCCTTCCTGTTACTATGGTGGGGAGCACCAACTTTTTCAGAACCCTTTTCAAAGGGGCAAACTCCTTTTGTGGAGACAAAGGATGACACAGAGCGTTTTAAGTGGCTCCTCATCAATACCCCAAATCTTATCTGCTGTTCAAAGCAGTATGGTCAATTAGATGCCATTTTTCCACTGCGGGAGGTTGGCATCCCTGATTAACTAACTGGTCCGAGGCCAGCTCTTTAGGTACGTCCACTACAGCAGCTATCTTATCTGCTCACCTTCGTCAGTGTCTCATTGTCAGTGGGTCCCTTCACGCATGTCATCTCAGGTGTCCTTGGTGTATATGTGAGTTGGCACTATTGTCTATGAGGTTTTTCAGATAAAGAGAAGGTTATGGTTGTTAAGTGATCTGTCCATGGTCCCCTGCTGGTTGGTAACTAAGTTGAGATTCAAATTAGTCATAAGGGACCCTTCTCCCACTACTACTTCCCTAAAGTTCACAATCTCCCAACACACGCCACTGAATTCACTGCATGGCCAGAACTTTAAAGCTAGCCCTTCCCCCATGAGTTTTTATTGGGGGGGGGGCGTTCAAGAAACACAATGTAGCCTTTGGAGGTGGACACAGTATATTTTGGGCCTTTCTTAGTTTCAGACCTGTTGGATGAGAGCTCTCAGGATGGCAGGAGCAAATGAGATTCTGGTGGGCCTCACCCAGATGAGTAGTGTTGAAAGTGGCAGAAAAGAGGACAATGGCTAATTGCTAGTTATTTTCCAGGAGTTAGTACCATGCATCATCCTGATTCCTCACTCTTTCTCGTATCCACATTTTCTGTAGACATTAGTTTAGCAGCTTCTGAGACCTAGATATTTAATCATCTACCAACAGATTTGACTTTGACTCTGGAGCTTCTGACCTTTAAAACATGGAGCCTTAAGCTGGCTGATTGTGGACCCATCCATGTTACCACAGGTGGGGGTCTGCTTTTTGTTTTCAGGTCTGTCTTTCCTCATCGTCTTCATCTTCTCCCATCACTCGTGTTGCTAGTTCCTGTCAAGTTGGCTTCAAATGCATGGCGACCCCATTAACAATGGAATGCAATGTTTCCTGGTCCTGTATCATCCCCAAAATGTTGGCATTGGACAAAATCTATGATGGTGGACTGATTTTCAGAAATAGGTTTCCAGATCGTTCTTCTGAGTCTGTCCTAGTCTGGAGTCACTATTGAAACCTGTCTACCATGCATAGCCCTTTTGGTATTTGAATATCAATGGCATAGCTTCCAGCATCATAACAACATGCAAGCCACCACTGTGAGATGAACTAGCAGACACAACCAGGGCTTTTTTCTCTCACTGGGGGTGGGGGTCTGGTAGTAAAATATCTTTTAGGTACTTAGTTGACACCGATTTGGGAAGGAGCAAGTAGCACTTAAAAGTGTGAGGCCAACAGTGTCCTATCAATGAGCAGTGATTCAGCATCTCTGGCCAGCTATGTTGGGGCAGACTGTGTCTCACACTGTCTTTCAGAAGCATCTACTCAAGAAAGTAACGAGGGCCTCAGATAGCTTGGTCTAGTGTTTGCTGGTGGTCTGCCCTTCCCAGAAGGCCAGATCCATATGTGGTTTTCCCACTGGGACGTCCTCTGGATCGGCACACATGGTCTGGCAAGGAGAAGTTGCTCTTTCCTTACAGAGATGAATGAATGAACGAATAGATTCTGATTCTGGATCCTCCCTAGCCACGACCCTTCTCTCTTCTGGTAATCCATGTTCTTTTGTCTTAAAACTATAAAGGTGAAAGGATGATTTGGTTCCTTCGTTGAAGATGTATCTACTTCTAGTTCTTTCCCTGGTCGATTTTTTTTGGCTTGTCATTCCTACCGCCACCAATTTCTGGAACTTGGCCCCTGGATTTTTCCTGTGGGTGGAAACTTTCTGAGGGCAGGGACCATGATAGACAAAGAGTCAGGAGAAAACGCTTCCTGGGATGTAGAAATTACAGGAGTTGTAGGGGAAGGCTGACTTGTTCCTGAAGGGCACCCACAGTGGGGAATCCTTAGAAAAGGAATTCCTTCTCAGGGCTTTATTCCCTCGAGTGGGAAAGACAATTACTGTATTTGGCTGCCAGCTGAAAGGTTGGAGGTTTGAGTTCACCAAGATGTGCCTTGGAAGAAAGGCCTGACATTCTACTTCTAAAGCATCAGTCACCAAGAACCCCATGGAACACAGCTTTTTTAAAAAAATCATTTTATGGGGGGCTCATACATCGTTTTTCACAATACATAAATAAACATACTGTGTCAAGTACCTTCACATGTCCACTTCTATTATCGTTCTCCAATCGTTGGCCTTTCCCCTTAAGCCCCTAGTATCGGCTTTTCTATCCCTTCCCCTCTCCCCTGCTCTCTCCTCCTGCCAACCCTCAATACTTTATAAATTGTTATTGTTCTGTCATATCGTACACTGCCTGACCTCTCCCCCAACCCACTCCTTTGATGCCCATCCTTCAAATAGGAACTTGTGTGTATATCCTTGCCGTTGGTTCGGTCTCTCTACCCCACCTTCTCTCTACCCTTCCAGCATCTCCAATCTAACCATTGGCCCGAAGGGGCTCATCCATCTTGGTTTCCCCATATCTCCAGTTCCCCTCTATACTAGTGTACCTTCTCCAGTTCATCTGGATTTGCAAGGTAGAGTTGGGACCATGATGGTTGGGGGGTGGGGAGGAAGGCTTCAGGAACTAGAGGAAACTTGTATGCAACATCACTACCCGGCTGCCCCTTGACTGGTCTGTTTTCTCCCCGTGATTCCCCTGTAAAGGGGTGACCAATTACTCACCAGTGGGCCTTAGGTCCCCACCCTGTTCTCCCCCTCCTTTGTAATGATGTGATTCTTGTTCTTTGGTGTTCGATACCTGCTCCCTTCGGCCTTTCTTGATCATGCATACTGGTGAGCACAGCTTTTTAATGACCACATAGGACTGCCATGTGTTAGGGTGGACAGATTTTTTGGCTACTTTTTGGTGGCTATTTCCTGGACCCTGGATAAGTCCTTACACAGATTATGCTCCTGGTGATGGTGCTGGGGTGGGTGGGATAGGAAAGACCAATCTCCACCCCACCCCCCACACCCCAACCTGGCACTGTGCAATGGCAGTGTCTGTGAAGAGCAAGTGCTGATCGAGGTTGGTGGGAAGTACAACAGACTCTGGGAGTAAGCCCTAGAAGCTGGTCTGTCTGTTCATCTCAGGCACAAAGTAGATGCTGTTCCACTACTGTTTCTTCATGGTGGACAAGGAAGCTTGGAGGCCCAGTGTTTATGTAGATCCATATCTCTCATCACCTGAACAGGGCCCCCCTCTTCTGAGCAACCATTGTTGGCTCCAGGGCAGCTCCTGTGAGCATCCCCAGCCCTCTAAACTAGCCCCACTATGTTGTGGGCTCCCTGTAGGACTTCGGAAAAATCTCTTCTTCTCTTGGCCTTCTCTGTCTTGCTTCCACACGGGCCAGTGGAGACGTCAGCAAAAGTCAGGGTATGATAAGCAACTCAATACTGTCCCTCCTTCCTGCCTCCAAACCAAACCAAACCAAGCCTAATCATACCAGACCAAAGAGAACCATACCATACCAAACCCCCACCCAGATAAATACCAAACCCAAAACCAAACTAAGCCAAACCGAACCAAACTAAAACCCAAGCCCAAACAAAACCAAGCCCCAATCCACCCAAACCCTAACAAATCCACTGTCGCCAAGTTGATTTCAACTCACAGTGACCCTCTATAGGGATTCTGAGGCTGTAAATCTTTATGGGAGCCTATGACCTCTTCTTTTCCCCTGGGGGAGCAGGTTTGAACCTCCACTTGGTGGTGACTAGCTCAACACTTACCTGACAGAAGGGCCTCAACTGGCCTTCGTGAGAAGCGGGTGAGACCCAGGGCAAGAACATGGTCCCCTAGGAGTCTCTTGTCCCAGCCTCAGCATCTCCTTTCTCACTGAGGGGTCCTGAGTGCCTCCTGGAGCTTCTGGCTGTAAAATGAGGGTGTGGGTGGGCGGTGGCGTCAGGAGGTTCGGTGACCACGGTGACCACGTCTGTGACCAACCGATTGCAATGGTGCCGAATGGTTCCCAGAGATATGAAGCAATGCCCTCATCTCAGTGACAGACAGGGGCACACCTCGTCTCCGCAGTGTTCTTCCCGGAGATGGCAAACTTTGCTGACTCCTGGGAACAGTCACTCCAGGCTCTCAAACCTAGCTCATGTCTGGAGAAACGGGAGGAGCAGGTAAGTGCCCCACAGTCTCTGGGCCCTGCCCCAGACAACGGGTCCCAGATGGAAGCAATCCTTATCTGCCCCGGGTGTGGCCTCCTGGTGGGTCTAGATGCAGACAGTGGGTGCCCGTCAGCACAGGGAGCCTTTGTGCCAGGCCGGCACCACCCCCTGGCCAGCCACTCCCCGCTCAGGGCCAGCCCTTACCTGGGGCGCCCCAGCCCGCCTGCCTGTAGCTCAGGTCATTTGGCTGGGCTGGTGCCACCGACCTGCTCACTGTGGTCTGATTCCCGACAGCGCCACACAACGTAGCCCAGGGACTCCTCCTGGCGACGTCTTCGCTGCCCCAACGGGTGGGCGTCGCAGGTCTCCTCCCTCGGGAGCTGATCATTAACTAAGACCAAAGCCATATAAAGAGCCAGTGGCCGGACGGACTGACCAAGTAGCCGCCATGGACCTCAGCACCTCGAGCCCCGCGGCCACCACAGTCGCCCCAACACTCGCGCCCCATGAGCGCATCCGCAATGCCGCCGACATCTCCGTCATCGTCATTTACTTCGTGGTGGTGATGGCTGTCGGGCTCTGGGTATGTGGGGCTGGGGGACTGTGGGCTGAGGGGCAAGGGCAGGGGGAAGCGCTAAGGGCCCCGCGGAGAGCGACTTGGGGAGGGGGCGCGGGGCTGGGAGTTTAATTGTAGGGTCCAAGGAAACAAGACAAAAGCCCGTGGTGAGGGGAGTTAGAGAGTGCTTGCAGCGCAGGGGACCAAACGAGGACGCAAGTAAGAGAGGTGCTCAGGTGCTCCTTGGGCTGGCAGGCGTCAGGGACCAGCGCCTAGCGTAGCGGTTCTCAACCTGTGGGTCCTGTCCCGTCCCATTTGGGGCTGGGCGTGGGGGGTGGAACGACCCTTTCACAGGGGTTGCCCGATTCATTACAGTAGCCAAATGGCAGTGATGAACTAGGAACAAAAATAGTTGTATGGTTGTGGGCAGGTGGGTTGGGGGGTGGGGGACACATCAACAGGAGGCACTGGATATAAGGGTCCCGGCATTATGGAGATCTCTGCTCTAGAGGATCTGTGGAGCCTCTTGAATGAGCCTTTCCAGCCGGAGGGGACAGAACGAATGCAGGACAGACATACACGGATGGCCCACTGCCCACTCCTTCAAAGTCTCACCCCTACGTCTGTTGCCTGGGGTGTCCAGAGCTAGGTCAGCTGGAGTCTGGACAGCAGGGCCAGAAAGCAAGGAAGAGGAGGAGGAAGAGGAGGAGGCTGGTCTGGCACAGGGAGAGGGAAGTGACACACAAACCAGAGAAACTTGTTCTCAGAGTCTGTAACTTAGCCATGTCTCAGTGACAGACAGGGGCACACCCTGTCGCCAGAAAAGGAGAGGATCCAAACAGGTGCCAATGTTCCCACCGCTGTCCTGGAGAGCCATCCTGGAGGGTCACTGGCCCCAGGATGGAGGGATGCTGTCGGGCCGGCAGGTGGCTGAGTTGAACTCTTTTGACGGAGAGGGGCCAGGTTTGGCAAAGGATCTTCCCGTGACCGTGACGTTTTTGTCAGGGGTACGAAGGAAGAGTGTTTTTTTTTAAAAACAGTGTAAGTGTGTAAGGCTCATCGGAGCTGCTTCTCCGTCAGGCTACTCCCAGCAAAGCCAGCAGTTTGAACCCACCCGCAGTGCCCACAGAGATTAAAGGTCTTGGCAATCCCATGTAGAATCCCTATGAGTCAGAATGGATTATCTAGGTTTGGTTTTGCATGGGTGTACGTGTGCGTGCTCTGACTTCTTAGAAAAGGAACTATAGGAACCCGTTAGGATGGAAAGTTTCAAAGAATGTGGAGTCAGAGTGGGTAATTCTTCCTCTATATACCCTGCCTTCCTGACAGAGTGGAGAATGCTCAGCCAGGAGCCAGAAAACTCAAGTTATTGTCCTGGCTTTACCCTGGTCTGAGATGTGTGACTTGGGGCAACCTCTTCCAGCCTCTGTTGACGTAAATGTCAGGCAGATAGATAGCATCCTATCAGTTCTGATGACTCCCAGGGGTTGTTGTGGAGGATGTACAGAGGTGAGTCTGTAAGCTCTTACTGAAGAGAGTGCTGTTGTCATTCGAAGAGGTATGAGTTAGTCCCTGAATTGTTTTTTGTTCTGGGTCGCAGTGGTCGGCTCAGTGGTCTTCACAGAAAGCCACGAGACGAGGCAGGCAATTGTCCTTTGATGGAAGAGGACATTAGATCATGACGTAGTTGTGATTTGTCTCTGGTTGCCCATGTGGGCTGCCCCTTTGTCTGATCCCGTATCAATTTATAAGTGCTGGAATCAAGAGTCATAGCTATCATTTGCTGTGACAACTGCCTGAGACAACTGCCATGAGCTTTTTTTTTTCTTCTATGTGTCTCCTCTCAGCCCATTGATGATTGTGTGTTGATGATTGTGTGTTCACTCTTCAGCTATCTGTTCATTGGTATCACTAGCCCCATTAAATGCTGCTTAATGATCCCGTTAGCATCTGTCCATGTTTAATCTTCCCACATTAGTCAGTGCCTCTGAACTCTGATCATTCAACATGCTGCATTTCTTAAAGTTGACATCCTCTTTTTGTTATCAAGGCACCAAGAGTGACTGGGAGAGGGATGGGCCTCCGGGCCCTTGTATTGTCTTTGGGCGGTGCCAAAGAGTACAGTCCAGGCCCAGCGTGTTTCCTTAACTAAGGGAAAATACAGCCAGTGTCTCATCTATTACTGTATTTGGGCGTGGGCTTATAACCTCCTCAGTGCCTATGTCCATGTGTCTCCTGGCCCCCTCTCCTGCCCTTGGCCCCTAATCCTGTTTGTTTTCTTTTGGACACTGTGTACCCTTTTCGACAGTATCTTTGACTTTATTCTTTCTGGAAGATTTATTAAGGTATCCTTCAATGCTTCACGCAAGGTTTATCAAACCTTAACCCATGGACAAAATCTGGCATGTCCACCACCAAGCCTTGTTGGCATACGTCTAAAGAATTTTAAAAAAGAACAAACAGAGCAAGAAGAATGCATGGCAGAGTCTGTAGGCATCCCACAAAACTTTCATTATCCTCTACCTTTACAGAAAAATTGCACAGTAAATTTTTAGTAATGTGGACCATTGTTGTTAGGTGTCATTGAGTTGCCTCTGACTCCCGGTGACCTTAGGCTCAGCTGAGTGAAGTGCCACGTGACCCTGCACCACAGCTGCTCTTGTACTTGAGCTCATTGTTACAGCCACAGTGTTGAGCTATCTTGTCTAGGGTCTTCCTCGTTTCCTCTGACTCTCTTGCTTTAAAGCTACTGTATCCTTGGATGCTGTGATGGGAACGGAGCCCAGTGTTCCCTTTTTACAGATCAGAATCAAAGAGGATGGCCAGAAATCCATCGGATGAATTACTGGCACAGCTGGACCTAGAACCCGGTCCCATTATAAGAAAGGAGTCCCCTCCCCACCTGTCTGCAGTTCTACTCTGCACGCATCGGGTGGGCATGAGTTGGAACCGAGTGAAACTGGTAACAATCCTCCTCCCAAAGGTCCTCTTTCTCAGAACACTTTCTTTGTGGTCCTCACTGCCCTGCGCCTCCACGAGACGGTGGCACTGAAATCTTTCTTTCCTAACGTTTTCAGGAATCAAAGGGCTAAGCTGACCTAAGTTCAACCTTGTCGATTCCTCTCCAGTAATCCCAGTAGACTCTCTCTCTAGAGACACTGCTTCCATTTTTGGGTAGCTTTGACAGTAAGACCGTTCTTTCTGCAGAACTTCTGGTCTAGGGTTCCCATCTGATTCAGTTTGGTTTAGCCCCTTGCTGAGAATTTGCATTTCTACCGCATATGCAGAGTCTATGTTTCAGCAAGATACCCAGCTGCTTTTAGTCTACCAAGGGATCTATAAGAGTGAACTGATTTGTAATGATGGGGAAATAGATCTATGTGCATATATTTATAGGTCTCATATTAAGGCAGCAGATGGACATTGGGTCTCCATTCAAGTACTTTCTCGATGCATGAACACTTTGTTCTATTAAATTGGCATTCCATGATGCTCACCTTCCTGACAAGATCACTGAAGCCAAATGTGTGCATAAGCAAAAGTGGTAAAGAAAGCTGATGGTGCCTGGCTATCAAAAGATATGGAAACTGGGGTTCTTAAAGGCTTGAATGTAAACAAGCAGCCATCTAACTCAAAAGCAACAAAGCCCACAAGGAAGAAGCACAGCAGCCTGTATGACCATGAGGGGTGGAAGGGATCCAGTATCAGGCATTAAAGGACTAAAAATCATATCATTGTAAACAAGGAGGAGTATAGATTGGGGATCCAAAGCCCATCTCCTTACAAAAGGGTCGCAGGAAGGAGATGAGGTAGTGAGGGTGCAGTGTAGCAATGATGAAACATACAACTCTCCTTTAGTTCTTCAATGCTTCCTCCCTGTAGCCCCAATCATGGTCTCAATTCTACCTTAGAAATCCAGCTAGAGCAGAGGATGTACACTGGTACAGATAAGAACCAGAAACATAGGGAATCCAGGACAGATGATCCCTTCAGGACCAGTGGTGAGAGTGGCAATACCGGGAGGGTGGAGGAAAGGTGGGGTAGAAAGGGGGAACCAATTATAAGGATCTACACATAACCCTTCCCTGGGGTATGGACAACAGGGAAGTGGGTAAAGGGAGACATCAGACAGTGTACAATATGACAAAATAATAATAATTTATAAATTATTTTTTAAATATAGATTTTATTGGGGGCTCTTATAGCTCTTATAACATTCAATGCATCATTTGTATTAAGCATACTTGTACACATGTTGCTATATTCATTTCTAAATATTTTCTACTTGAGCCCTTGGTATAAGCTCCTCTTTCTCCTTTTTCTCTAGTTCTTTTCTTCTAAATTCCAGCTCCCCTTATTTACCCTTCCCCTCCTCCTCCCCCATGAATTCTTAATAACTTACAAATTGCTATTACCTTTTCATATCGTACACTGTACAATGTGTCGCTTAACCCACCCCCTGTTGTCCGCACCCCAGAGAGGAGGTCATATGTAGTTCCCTGAAATTTGTTCCCCCTTTCTACTCCACCATCCCTCCACA
>PVJH01024833.1:0-32269 GCA_004026705.1 Nesogale talazaci | reverse complement strand
GGTACCTTAATTCGTGAACCAGGTGCGCGATGATGCGGGAGCCCGATCCTCCCAGCGGGTGGCCCAGGGCAATGGCCCCTCCGTTCACGTTGCTTTTGCTCGGGTCCAGACCCAAACTCTTCTCCACGGCCAAGTACTGGGGGGCAAAGGCTTCGTTCACCTGCAAACCGGGCGGAGGTGCCGGCACTCGTGAGAACACTGGCTCAGAAGCCGAATCTCACCCGGCCCGCCCCTGTGGCAGCCAACCTGGGGGCTGGCAGTTCAAACCCGCCCGCGGCCCGCCTGCTCCACGGGAAGAACGGCTTGACTCTCTGCTCGCGTGAAGATTCCATCCCAGAACGGCCCCGCAGGGTCACTCGGTGGCAGTGGGTGTGCTGTGGTGTTTGGGGATTAATGGCTAATTTTAATGAGAGCGACTTGGTGGTGTCCTTCTTTCTAAATCATCAGGAAGGCTATTTTATTGTCAGTCATTCTGTGTAAAGCGAGCAGGCTTTTAAAGGGGCACACTTATTAAATGATATTCTAAATCAAGCACATCTCTTAAAGCATGGGAACTCAGACTTTATCTAACTTTCAGGGGGAAAATTTTTTTTAGCACTTCCTTGGCAATTACAAATTTAGACACGTGGAACCCAGAACAGATAAACCCCCTCAAGAATAATGTGAATAGTGATACCAAGAAGGTAAGGGGAAGGTCGAAGGAAGAACAGACCCCAAACTCACTGCCATTGAGTCAATGCTGGGGGAGAAGGGGGAGCAAGGGAGAACCGATCGCAATTACCAAGGTATAACACCCCCTCCCCAAGGGGGATGGACAAGAGACAAGCAGCAGGTGAAGGGAGTAAGCGGACAGTGTAAGGTATGAAAATAATAATAAAATTACAATTTATCAAGGGTTCACGAGGGCGGGAAAGAGAAGCTGATACCAAGGGCTCCAGGAGAAAGAAAATATTTTGAAAACGATGGTGGCAACATATGTTCAAAGATGCCTGATATGATTGATGTACAGATTGTAATAAGAGCTGTAAGAGCCCTGATGAAATGATTTTTTAAAAATGTGAAAAAGAACAAACGACTCTTGTTTTACAGCGTGCCTCTGAATCCCTGCAGAATCCCCCAGGGGGCAGTGCTGCCCCACTTCGGGAAACCTCCTCTGGAGTACAGCCGCACTCTGCTCTGGTTGGGCACTCACCTGGCGGCAGTAGGTTGTTGACGAGTTACAGGGTTTGGAGTTGGGTGTTATCTGTTGTATCTGTCGGCGGTGTGCGATGCTGTGCGTGTTACTTATGCTCTCTGACAGCCTTGTCTGGTGTATTAACCTGGCCCAAAACCAAGCATGCAGTAGTAAATGGAAGCTACCACTCTTTGTTTTTGTTTTTTTTTTCAGGCATCACTGCCCTCAGGTGGTGGGAGTAGGAGGCCCAGCCTTTGCTCCTGTGAGCGGGAATTGAACCTCCATCCCAGTGGGCCTCAGTCCCGCGCACAACCACGGGGGCTTATGGCCTATTTTTAGCAGTCGCATTCCCAAACAGACAGGTAGAGGAGAAAGGACCAGCCTTCGGCGTCAGCTTCTTCAAGTGTCTGGCTTCTGTGCTGACCCCTGGCAGAAGTGAAGGACCGGTGAGGCTGGCCAGGACAGTGTCTCTCCTTGAGATTTTCCTCACACTTTTAAACGGACTGTAGCCTCAACTCGGGAATTTTATAGATGAGAAAACGGATTCTAAGGAAGATGGCTCGCTCTTCAAGATGCCAGCACTCTGTCCTTGGGACATCCTGCGCGTGTAAACGGCGTGCTGGCGGAGGCCGGGGTTACGCTGGGCTGCAAGGTCAGCCGAGAGAGGGGATGGTCTTCTCCTGCGGGGAGTTACCATCTCAGAAAGGCACGGGGCTGTGGAGCTGGCACGCCCTTGATGACGGTGCGTTTGGTCGGAGGTGGTTTGGTAGAACGGGTCTATTTCACAAGTGAGTTTTAAGTGGGAAGAAGAAAGCCTGAAGTGGGAAATTTAGTGGCATCTTCTTTGCAGACATATGTGTTCGGCTGGGGTCCGCATGATCAGCAGTTCAGAGCCACCGGCAGCTCCTTGGGAGAAACACGGGGCTTTCTCTTCCCGTAAACGTTACTGCCTCGGAATCCCTCGATGGCAGTGAGTTTGGGATTGAGAGATAGGGTGGTTCAGCCACCAACTCCCACAAGCCTCTGAACCATGATCTCTAAAAGATCAGACGTTTCCTGATAAACCCTTTGTCTGAAAGCAGAGTTCCTGAGTGGGGGGTGGAGTGGTGGGTGAGGACAGAGCATGTGGCCCCCCTGCCTAGAATGGTGTCTACACCGAGAAGTTTCTTCTGCCACCTCAGCGATGGCGCTGCACATCAAGCACAGGTGCCCAATGTCCCCAGACACTCCGGGAGGAAACCTGTTGGAGAAGCTTTCCCCTGTTCCTTTCTTTCATGCTGTTACATGACTGACATAGTTGTTCTAACACGAAAAAAAAATTTTTTTAAAAACCATCCTCTCAATAGCAACTTTTTTTTTTTTTTTTTGTGGGCATCACTGCTCTCTGGTGGTGGGAGTAGGAGGCCCAGCCCCACTGTTGGAATTGAACCTCCGTCCTCGGTGGGCCGCAGTCCAGCGCACAACCACTACGCCACCGGGGCTCAGCCCAAACCATCCTCTCAATAAATTTCCATTCCAGTGTAGCAAATCATGCTAAGTACATGTCAAAGGACGCCCCTATGAGAGGACTCAAGTTCCAGGTGAGTGCTGGGAGCCCTTGCCTAGGAGGAGAAGAGAAGGAAATGTCCAGACTTGGTCCTAGGTGGATTCTTTGACCTATCACCTCCACTTCCATCTGTTAAGTAGAGTACAGCTCCTTGTTTTTCACCTACCCCATACGACGTCCAACGCGACTCAACCGGTGCACCTATCACCGAAAATGTGACCGAGTCCTGGAGGTTGGTCCTGAGGAGGGAGACTGCACACAGTGCCTGCCATGCAGGCTTTCCTAATGTCCTAGGGGAAGCAGGGCCGCCTGACGGTTCACATAGGAGTGACCACTTCAACCAGGCAGGGGAGAAGCAACACAGGGCGTGTCATGAAGATGACACTCATTTAGATGCCTCTCAACTGACCCAGGTAACAGAACTCCTCCCTGGAGCTTCCCCGACGGTCACTGTTTATAGGAATAGAATGCCTTGCCTTTCTTCCCAAAGAACGGCTGGTCATTTCCAACTGCTGGGCTTATGGTTAGCAGCCCCCTTGGTGGTTACATAATCTGGTGTCAATTGGGGACCTGAGAGGATTAAGGGTGAAGGGGCGGCATCTAGTCTGTCACTCATTGTCTAGTTAATGACACCTCAGTGTGGGCATGGCCTTCTCCTGAGAATTCTGGGAACTCCTGGGGGGTGGGGGTGGGGGGCGGAAAGCCGCTCTCTGGGTTCACTCCCTGCGAGACATTCCTGAGGAGAAGCCACATGGACCTACCCTGGTGCAGCCCTGGGTGCTGGAGGAGCCTTATGGAGACCCCCGCCAGCGCTGAGAGGCTAACACCACCACTGGATCCAAAGACTTTCTACCCACTGGCCTGTGACGGTCCTGCATTCAGTGTCCCTGCATGTGCTTCATGAGTCTGAAGAGGACTTCAAAGATTGGTACTGACATCAGACTTATGGTCATGACCTGGACTGGGCCGGGATGTTTTTTCAGTGTTCAATTCCTCTTGTCTAGAGAACATTTTTTCTCCGTATGCATGTCAGGGAATTTGTTTCTCGAGTCTACCCAGACGAACACAAGCCCAGTGTTAGGCACCATACCACCAGGCCTCTGGCTACGCCGCGAGCTGGAGGAGAGTCACTGGACACCCGGCGTCCTGGATGCTACAGCGGAGGAGTCTATGCAAACCCCAAACCAAGCGAGCACTTACTTCCACCAGGTCCATGTCCTGCAGACTCAGTCCCGTGCGCTTCAGCGCCCCGCTGATAGCAGGAACGGGGCCTGTGTGAGAAGAAAACGCCATCTCAGCGCTGATTCACGAGTGTCTCAGGGTCCTCCCTGACTGTGCTATCATGGGTCTGCAGAGGGAACCACGGCAAGGAGCAGCGGCCACCCCTCCTGCTGCCTCAGGAGGAAAATCAGTGGTATTATTTCCACGGAATTCAAGCAGCCAGTCACTCTGAAAAATTCCGCAATGCACATGAAAGTAAAATGGCCTGTTGGCCTTGACAAGCAAGCATGACTGTGATGACGGCAACAAGTGTACAAATGTGGCCTGCATACAACTGATGGTTGTATGGATTGTGATGGGAGTTGTATGTGCCCCCAGTAAAATGATTTATTTAAAAAAAAAAGAGGGGGAAAGAGGAGCTTATACCAAGGGCTCAAGTAGAAAATATTTGGAAGTAAATATGGCAACATGTGTACAAATATATTTAATACAAATGATGTTATAAGAGCTGTAAGAGCCCCCAATGAAATCATGGAAAGAAAAAAAAAAAGCATGACCACGTGTCAGTGCAAAAGTTAACTCTGATACAAATGTGCTTGACACATGGATGGATGTACGGATTGTGATAAGAGCTGTACGTACTCTCAATGAGGTGAATTAAACAAAAAAGTTAACTTTGTCACCATTGTTCTGGGACAACAGTCTGCCAACAGGCTAGGACCACCGACAGCCACTTCTCGGTGGAAAGCACCAGTCCCATGGCAGCTCTCTGCTCCCATCAGCGTCACGATCCTCTGTAGCTGGATGACACAGAGATGAGCGGGGCAAGCCGCAGCGAGGGGGACCCGCGCGCCAGGGGGTGAAGCTGCCGCCAGTGTGGGGAGCGCAGGGTGCCGAGACCCGCTGCCTTGGAAGGACAGCCCAGTCCCCAGTCTGCGTCACATACCCGGGACGCTCCTGCTGACGCAGAATCACACAGCGTGCCAGGCCACTGCTGGGTGTTTAGAGGGCTCTTCCCGGACCCTTTGCTGTTCACTGGGACCCAGGAAGGGTTAGTCGTCTGGGCTGGGGAAAGAAATCTGCCATTCTCTCGTGGGGCCTGCCACCAAAAGCTGCCACAGGGGCCTGGGGTGGGGCGGGGAGGGCACCCCTGTGGGTGTGAACCTTCCTATCAGAAGGCACTCTTTTGAATTGGTGTCTTTTTGAGTGAGCAGTGGACTTGTTTCTACCAAGGATGCCCAACATCAGAGACGCTGCAGAAGCAGACTCTCAGAGGGTCACCCCCAGCCTGGCCAGCGGCATTCCAGGGCAGTTGTCTGTCCACTAGGAATTGGTCTTTGTCCCTCTGCTGGATGGGCGGGTCAAACCACCCACCCCAGGGTTCACGGCCAAGCACTCCAGGCTGTGCAGCCAGAACTCAGACTTTCTCCCTGTGCCCAGATGAGACGACAGCCTCCCAATGCCCCTGGGGCAGCTCTCTGTCACCTGGGGTCACCAGGAGGGGAAGTGAGCTCCTGGCACCTAACCTTGCAGTCAAAGGTGCCAAGCTAGCCGGCAGCATGCAGCATGCGCTCTGAGGAGCCTGGGGCAGAGAGAAGTCCTCTGCAGGGGGTGGGTGCAAAGGTGGGGGGCTGTTAACTTCCTCCGAACAACCCCCCCCCCCACCACACACACACAGGAGGAATCTCTGTGCCTTCCCTTCCTTCTCCACAAGGAAACCTCACCACAGGAGCTGTGGGCACAGGAAACCACAGGCTGGGTCAGCTGGGGGCAGGGGCGGGGACAGGGGCTGCCATTCAGCCCACCGTGTGTGGTGACAGGAGTGTCTCCTGCCTTGGTTTCCCTCGTGTGCCCGGCACGGGTCTGAGTGTTTTAGACACCCCATCCACAAGAACTGTTTGAATGTGGGGTGATCCATCTCCTTTTCTCCCAAGGCGCTCCTCCCGTGGCTGTGTCCTCAGGTAGCACCTGTGTGTCCGCCAACACGCACCTCCAGACGCAGAACGAGCTGGTTTCACCGTCCACTTACCGATGCCCATGATCGAGGGGTCGCAGCCGGACACAAAATAGCCCACGACCCTCGCCAGCGGTGTGAAGTTGTGCTTCTTCACGGCGTCTTCACTCGCTATGATGACCACGCCAGCACCGTCAGACACCCCCTTGAATCAGAGACGGGGAATTAACCAGTCAGGGAGGAAACCAGGCAGCCAAACAGGGTCGGGGCAGCTAGAGCAGAGCTGGGCACGAGGGTGGCACCAGGGAAGTGATGGCATCGTGTGGGGAAAGCTGAGCCACAGGCAGGCCCGGTGGGCCCTGGGTGGAAAACAGAGATCATTCCAGGCACAGACGCCCTGCGGGAACGTGGGACAGGAAAAGCTCCAGCCCGGACGTGGGCAATGGAAGAAACCTGGTCAGTTGTTTTAAATCACCTTCCTGGACCTGGAGTCCATTCTGACTCCCCGTGACCCTCCCGGACAGAGCAGAACCACCCCTTCGGCTAGAACCCTTCACAGAAGCCGGCTGGCCCTGCTCTGTGAGCAGCCCGGAGGGCTCCAAGCACCCAGCTCTCAGTCAGCAGCTGAGCCCCGAGCCACCGTGTCTCCAGGGCTCCGGGAGTCGTCTGCAGGAGCGGAAACTAAAACAAACAACCCTAAGCCAAGTTAAAGATCAGCTAGAGTTCCTTGCAACTCTCTGGAGACTGGAATTAAGCAGCCCATCTGAAACGGGCCCCTGGTGAAACTGTTGCTCGACTCTGGAATACAAAAGTCCAAGTGCGTGCTCACTTCGGCAGCACCTACACTAAAATGAATACAAGGATGAACACCGCTGAAGAAACAAAACCAGACGGACAGACACCTGGCTGCCACCCGGCCGGCCTGTGGCCAGCCCCGTGGGTCAGGTGGTTTTCAAAGCCAGGTCTTCTCCGGAAGCAGAGCGCCAGGTCTTTTTTCCGAGAGGCCTCTGCAGGACCTTGACCCTCCCGCCTTCTGCCCAGCAGCTGGGCGTGCTCACCGTGGGTCCTACCCAGCACTCCCGTGACGACTATGCAAACCCAAAGCTGACTCCTCGCCACCAGGGGCCGTGTTGGCGCGTAGGGCGGGGCAGGCCTGGCCCTGTGGGTTTCTGAGACGGGCACTCTTTTGGGGAAAAGGAAGCCTGCCTTCCTCCTATGGAGCAGCTGGTGGTTTCGAACCGCTGACCCGGCAGCTCTCAGCCCAACTCTCCCACCAGGGCTCCGTGAACACCGTCCTAGTTTCCGCTAGATAACCGCCCGCCAGCACGAAAGCCTGCGACGGCATCTCCGTGCCTCTGTGGCCATACCCACCGAAGCGTTTCCTGCCGTGACGGTTCCCTCCTTCTTGAAAACCGGAGGGAGCTTGCTCAGCTGCTCCAGGGTGGCCTGGGGCCGAGGGTGCTCGTCCACTTGCATCGTCTGTTTCCCCTTCTTGGTCTTCACCTCGATTGGCGCCATCTCCGCCGTGAAGCAGCCGGCGTCGTTAGCTGGAATAGGAGAGACTGGGGTGTGATGAGCACGCCCACTGCCGTCAAGGCTGACCCTGACCCCCAGGGACACGGCAGGGCACAGCAGAACGGCCCCTGTGCGTTTCGGAGCAGAGAACCTGGCTCGATGTCCCTGGAGTGAGTGAGTGGGTGGCGGTTTTGAACTGATGGCCTTTCGGTCAGCAGCCTCCCTTGTCACCTCCCACAGTACCAGGGGCCTTGAGGACACGATGACAATCTCCTAGAGGTACCCCTCCCCCCCCAATATTGATATATATATATATATTCCACTAACCGGCTTTCCATCTCTGCTGGGATTGCAGGGCGTACTTGTCACATTGTTCTCTGCTTATTGCATGCTGGGCAGCAAGATTTTCTGCAGTGACTCCCATGGGCAGCTGGATATGCTGATCCGTTAAGCCGGCCCACAAAGAATCTTCCATCTATTCAACAACACGAAGTGATTTGTTAAAGCCTGGGTTTGAAAGCAACGCCTGATAATGTCATAACTAGCTAGGTGACTCCTAGAGGTCCAATACGTAAGTATCACATTAGACTTTCTGTTAAGCATTCACTAGGCGCGACTACTATTCACACCTGACTCCGCAGTATTTTGTCTTTTTTTTAAAACTCCCAGTGCCTTCACGAGATGCGCAGACCGTCATCTCTCGACGCAGGCGGCGATGCTGACCGCCTTCTGAAAAGGCCGCTCAAAAGGAAGCCTTGGCGAACCAACCGGTGGAAACTCCCAAACAGGCGTGGAAGAGGCGTCGAGCCGGGAGGAGTGTGCGCTGACAGGACAGCCCTGTCCCAATGGTGAGAAAATACGTTTGCTTGAACGCTACTCCCCTGTGGCGTTTCACTTATGCTGTGGCTCCGGGGAAATCTTGCGCTGGGGTCACAGAAGGTGTGACCTCCTGTGTTTGCCTGACTTCTCTCGCATCTCATCCGGAGTGTCTCAGGGATTCCCCCGTGTCGCAGTGTGTGTCAGAGCTTCTCTGCAGAGCTGTCGCACGCTCCGGTCTGGATGGACCATATTTTGCTTTGGCCCTCTGCGGACTGACATCTTGTATGAGTGCCACGTGGTGGCTGTCCTGCGGCCATGAGGGTCAGCATTACAAGTTTCGGTTTTGTGTTTCTCCGGGCAAGTCTTTGGAGTGAGTGTCGTGCAAACCCAGGAGTGGATTGCTGGGTCACATGGCAAACCTACCATACATGCCCGAGTAGACGCCATTCCCCAGCACATTTTTAATGCAGCTTTTGTGGTACAGTTAGGTGCCTCGGCTGATAGTCGGGTCCACTCATACTTGAGCCTATATGGTATGTCCAATGTTTGGAGTACCTGCCGCCCTGGTTTCCACAGAAGCTGCACCATTTCACGCTGGCCCCAGCAGTACCCGGGGTGCCACCTCCTCACCGCGCACCCCGACTCTCCCTTTATTGATATAGTAAGGAGCCCTTGTAGCTGTGGGCTAGGTGTCGGGCTGGTAACACCAACTTTGGGGGTTCAAACCCATGGGCCGCTCCTCAGGAGACAGCTGAGGCTCGCTGATCGCTCGCAGGGCCACTGAGCTGGCATCCACTCGGGGGCCGTGGGCTTGGCTATTTCCGTTCCTCAGCCCCGTACGTGTGGTCTGAGGTCTCACACTGGTTTAGGTTTCCGCCTCCCTAGTGGTGAATAAAAAGGGGCCCTGGGGGCTTGGGCGACTGCCAGGTCAACCCACCAGTCACTGCATGGGAGAGAGAGGAGACCTCCTGCTCCTGCTAAGATGTACAGTTTCGGAAACTCCAGCAGGGTCATTCGACTCCTGTCTGGGCAGGAGTTGGACCTGACTTGATGGTAGCCAGTTGGGCTGGTGACTAACGACGGAATAGCTTGTCTTGTGGGTTCGCCGTGAGCATAGCCCCTCTGCAGTGCTGTCCTCTATCCATTCCCGATAGGGGAATGGCTCTGATTGGGCCCTTCCTGATAGGGCTGCCTTTTTGCTACTCCCTTGAGGTTTTTAGAATCTGGATATTAAATCCTTTATCAGACAGACGGTCCTTAAGTATTTTCCCCTTGACTGGAGGCCGTATCTTCACTTGTTAATAAAGTTCTTTGATGCACAGACTACTATTATTTTTTTTAATCCCATGAACCTTTCTTTTTGGAAACACTATCTTCCCTCGTTAAGTTTATTCCTAGCAAATCAGGTTGGTTTTTTTAAAAGACGGTATTAGAAATAACAGAGTTAATTTCCTTTACAAATTTCTCACTGCTGATGCATTAAAAAAAAAAACACACAATTGATTTTGGTGTCTTGATCTTGTGTGTGTGTGTGTGTGTGTGTGTGTGTGTGGCATCTCTGCCCTGGTGGGAGTCGGAGCTGTCTTGATCTTATACGCAGAAACTTTACTGAATTCATGTATAAATCTCTAGTTGCTTTCATGGACTCTTCGGAATTTTCAATAAATAGGCTGATGTTATCAGTAAGCAGCCTTATTTCTTCCTTTCTGGTCTGGACACCTTTTGTTAGCTATTTTTACCTGATTGCCCTGACGAGAGCTTCAATCAGGTTACTGAGTCGCAGTGATGGAAGGGGCCATCTTTGTCCTATTTGTCATCTTTGAAGAAAAGCTTTAAGTCCTTACCCCTGGGGTGTGATCTTCACGGGGCATTTCCCATAAATCTCCTTGATCGTGCTGCAGCATTTCCCTAGTATTTCTGTTTCTAGTTTGCTGTGTGTTTCTATAATGGTAGGGTGTGGACTTTTGTCACGTGCCTTTCACGTGTCAGTTGTGGTGATCCTGTGGTTCTTTTCCTTCGTGTTATTACTGCGGTGTCTCATAGTGATCTCTTAGGTGGAACCACCCTTGCATTCCTGCGAGGAGTCCTACTCACTCAGTCTGAGGATGCTGTTGGATTTGGTTTGGTAAAATTCACCAGTGAAGCCACAGATCCTGCACTCTTTCTTGACGATTCGCCTCTCTCTCCCATGTCTCTGACCATTTTCGCTAGTTACCAGAGGTGTGAAGATGTGGAAAACCAAGGAATGGGGAGAGAGTGTATATAGGCAAATCCTTTATTCTCAAAATTAAGAAGCCTGGGAGGCCAGAGCCCAGGTTGAAGAGCGGTCTTCACACTTGTGAGTTAGAGATGAGTCCCACTCGTCGTCTGGTAATTAAGATCAAACCGCACATTATCCTCCACAATAAGTGTTGCCTTAAAGTTACCTCTTAAAAGCACAAGGCTGATTGCTCTCTGGGTGGCAGCTTTATCTATAGGAGCAGACAGGTTGCAATTGCTCTCCCTGCTCAGGAGGCAGTAACTCCCCATTACCTGCCCCCAGCACTGGTGTTACATTACTCCTCTAATGATCGCAGGGACCTGTAGGGTTAAGGCACTGCCCACGTTGTTATATATGTGGTTACCTGTAATTAAGGGGGGATTGCATGCCTAAGAGTATAAACGTTGATGTAAGAAAACCGTTTCTCTCCTCTCCTGGATTTGGTTCGTGAGACCATGGAGGAGATGAGCACCCCAGAACGTTCATCTGTCTTTGAATCTCCTCCCCTCAATTACAAAGCCATCCCCTTAAGACCCGTCCAGCTGTGGGCTGGATCCCACCGTAGGAGAAAGTCTAATTTGGGATGGGTGAAGACACCAAAGAGAACAATTAACTATGGTTTTGAAACAGTTGAGACAACTCGTGTACATTTCGCTCACCTGCATAAACAAAAGGAGCTTAATCACTATTTCCCTTCCCTCTAACTAGTGCTATTAAAATGATGGATAGAGGAATCATGTTCTTGAAGTCTGGGGGACGGAACCTTGAGATCGGATCCAAACTTGGTCCCGAAGCGCACGTTCCTGACACAGTAGGGGGCCTGGCTCATGCTCTCCGTTCCTCCACACAGAACGACCTCGGCGTCCTTGACCCCGATCTCCTGCGGAAACACACAAGGCGTTAAGGCCACCCTCTCACCATCACGCCAGAGGGACATGTTCCGTCCTTAGGCTCTACAAAGGGCAATTCTGATAACTGACTCATCAAGCTGCTTGACCACGCAGCGGGAGAAAATGATTTTAAAGTAACTAGAAAGCAAATGTTAAAAAAAAAAAAACTCTTCCCCCCTACATCCCCAATATTTCAAGGGGCCTTGGGAGCATCGAGAGCTATGCGTGGGGTTGCTCACCAAAAGACCAGGAGTTCAAAACTACTCAAAAAACAAAAAAAAAACCCCAGCAAACTCACTGCCTGCAACTCAGTGCATGGTTACAGAGGAGGGGAGAGCGGCCCCTGTGAGTTTCAGAGGCTGTAACTCTGTGTGTCTGTGTGTGGGGGCATCACTTCCTCTGATGTCGTGGGTGCTACCCAGCCACCGCTGGATTTGAGCCGCCAAACCCGCGGGCTGCAGTTCCACACTCAACCACTTACGCCACCGGGGCTCAGCCCTGTAACTCTATGGGAGTGGGAAGTCCCACCTTTCTCCTGAGGAGGTGGTCTGGAACCTGCTGACTTGCAGCTGGCAGCGCAACGTGGAACCACTAGGCCCCCAGGGCTCCTCTGAAACTGTGAGTCGCTCCGTAAAGGGTAGCCATCATTAGCCTAACAAGAGTACTTTTCTCCTTTGAATCTCTCACTTCTTTTTTTGTTTTGGTCCCGTCACCTGGAAAGCTCCACTTCTCACTTCTCCTCACAAGTCTTACAAAATAAAAAGCTACAGTGTGATGTGGCATTAGGGCACTCCCTCTAACCGCATAAAAGACTGCCCTTACCTGACATCCGTTGATGATGGACTGGAAGCCGGAGCCACAGAGCCTGTTAATGGTCAGGGCCGGGACCTCTCTGGGGACGCCCACTCGTAGACCCACATGCCTCGCCAAGTAGGCAGCGTCTGAGGAACTCTGGGGCAAGGGAGAAAGAAAAAGAATTTTGGCCATGAGTCTAGAGACCAGGAAGCAAGGACAGAACACATGGAAATCGTGGCAATTTGTGAAGAAAAACTACAAGGGGATCCCCTCAAAATCTGGAATTGCGCTGGCTGGAGCAGTGCTTTCATAATACACATTTTCCCCTGCTAGGTGAACATCAAGTAACTCGCTTTGAATTAGTGCACCTAGTGGCGTTGCCTGGGAAGGTTCTCTCTGGGCAGCATGAATTTTTTTTTGTAACTGGAGTTTCACTCAAACCTCTTTTTTTTTGGGGGGGGGGGATGGCCGATTTAAGAGAACAGTGTGTGGCTGTGAGATTTTGTTTCCTGCTCAAGAAAAATGCCGCTGAAACTTTTGTGATATTAAGCACAGCTTACAAGGACAGCACTCTGGGAAAAACTCTAGGGTATGAGTGGTTTTCTCATTTCAAAAAAGGTGAAATGTTGATTGATGACAAACCTCATTTGGGATGTCTGTCAACTTCCTGAGCAGACAAAAATACCGACCCATCATGCATTTGGAGCTTTTTCTTCCTGGACAGACTGTTGATCAAACTTCCTATTTAGGGGTTCTGAAAAGACTGCCTGATGATGTGCGACCAAAAAAGGCCTAAACTGTGGCAGGCAGGGGGCTGGCTTTGCCACCACGACAATGTACCTGCTCCTGCAGCCATCTCTGTGTGCCAGTTTATGGCAAAAAACAGCATGTCTCGTTTGCCCAGTGCACCTGACTCACCTGACCTCGCTCAGTGTGACTTCTTTTTGTTTCTGAGAATGAAGAGGGACATGAAAGGACAGCGATGTGATGATGTAAAAGAGGTGAAGGAGAAATTCTTAGACTGCGTCTTCAATACGAGGCAGATCATTCTGAACAAATAGAACTGTTTAAAAATAGAATAGACTATCTTTAAGTATCCACAGGTACTGAGTTTCTTTTTGGGGAAATAAAAAGCTTTTGAAAATGGATAGGAATGTTGGCTGCGTAACATGGTGAATGTAATTAACTGAATGTAATTAGGCATACAGAATTGTACATTTGAAAATCACTAAAACAAAATGTTTGCCATATATATCTTACTACATTTTAATTGAAAACAGAGAAAGCTACCCACAAAGAAAAGTGGAGGTCTAAATGGTCTCGTGGCTAAATTCTACCAAATAGTTAAAGAATAATTAATACCGAGTCTTCATAACACCTCCAAAAAAATAGAAGGACTTACTTCCCAATAGAATAATCAATATCAAGTCTCCACAAACCCCCCAAAATAGAAGAGGGATTTACTTCCCAATTCATTTTATGAGGCTAGTGTTACTCTGAAATTGAAACCAGACGATAAATAACGCATCCCAAAAGGAAAGTTACAGGTCAAAATGTAAGAATATAGACACAGATTTAAAAAAGAAGAAGAATATAGACACAGAAATGTCGAGAGAATACTAGCAAATTGAAAATCACTCACTAGATAATAAGTGCATATTAATTTCGGGGAAGGAAAGGCAGCATACTGCTATCCCTACAGAAAAGGGTGGTGGTGCACATGAGTTACAGACAACAAGGGTCCAGTCCATTGCATGCCCTCCCCTTCACTGTCCGAAATAACAGCTGGCCATCCACAAACAGACACACAGACAGGCTGGCAAGATGAACAGGTAAAAGAGGCCCCACTTACATAGGTATGGCAGATGGCCTTTCTATAAACATACGTATACATGCTGTAAAAATACCCATGCTTACAACAGAGCAGAGGGCAAAGGTTTGTGAACACGTGAAAGGAATGAGCCACGGGGCCTGGAGCTTGGGACCTTGGTCCCAGGTGACATCAAGGGCAATTGGCAGAACACAGCTCATAAAGACAATGAATGCTCCACATTTTACAGTCATGGGTAGCACATGGAGCTTTAATAGCTTGCAAGAGGCTGAGCCCCGGTGGCGTAGTGGTTGTGCGCGGGACTGCGGCCCACTGGGTTGGAGGTTCAATTCCAGCTCCCAGGAGCAAAGGTTGGGCCTCCTACTCCCACCACCTGAGGGCAGTGATGCCTAAAAAAAAAAAATAGCTTGCAAGAGGCCACCTAAGGCAATCCTTGGTCTTTCTCCATCTCAGGAAAAAAGAGTGAAAAAAATTAAAGATGGGGGGGGAACCAATAGTCCAAAGGACTATTAAGACCACACTGACTTCAGTCTCCACCCTCCTGGGAGGGAGGGGAAATATGAGGAGCTGATACCAAGGGCTTAAGTAGAAAGAAAATGTTTTGAGAAGGATGATGCCAACAAAGGTACGAAGGTGCTTTGCACACAATAGATGTATGTATTGATTGTGATAAGAGTTGTATGGGTCCCCAATAAAATGATTTTTAAAAATACTATAAATGTAGTTACAACACACACAAAAAATGTAGTCAAAACACATCAAAAATCTAGCGACAAAGAGAATGGACCACACACCAAGATCAGGTGGGATTTACCCCCAAAATGCAAGGATGGTTTACCACTGCCCAATCAATGAATATAATCCATCACACCAACAGAAGAAAAATATGACACTCATAGGATCATCTCAACAGATGCCAAAAAGGCATGTAATAAAATCCTATACTCTTCATGATAAAGGCACTCGACCAACTAGAGATAAAAAGAACCCTTCAAACCCGATATGGAACATCAACAGAAACCCCACAGTTAACATCCCGCTTAAACGTTCTTTCTCGCCATTTGTCTTCAACCCTGTAGTGGAGTTTCTAGCCACAGCAGAGGGGCAAGAGGAAAATGCATAAACGGCAGGCAGACTAGAAAGGAAAGCAATCTTTCGGTGGTATGTTCATACGCCTAGGAAACCCTACGGCGTCACTAAAACACTCTTAGAGCAAAGTGAGTCCAGCACGGTTGCAGGCGGCATCTACAGCGGGGTCTGTAAGAGAAAGGGCACTGCTGCCTTCTCTGGATAGGAAGCTACACGGCAGAGGGACGAAGTGAGTCACGTTAAAATAGAAGGTCGAGTGCTTTCCCATGTCCATTTCTACTCTCTCTCTCCTTGGGCAACAAACACATTATTTCGTGCACACATCTTTCCTTCATTAGACTGTGACCTCTCATTGCCCCCTCTGGGTCAGTAGAGGAATTCTCACAAAACCTCTCATCGGACACCAAATAAAATGTTGCCAAAGAGGTAATTTTCAGTTATGTGTGAAGGAAGTGGGAGGAAGACGAAGTTGTCTGTTCCTATCAAGATCCACGTCCCGGGAAAGCCGAGGGAGCAGGGCTCCTGGGTCCTAACGCATCGCTGGGTGGGGACGGCTTGATGGCAGGGGGAGAGGTCTGGTCTGACCCACAGACGCTGTAGCTTATGCAGAACGGAATAGAGGGCACGGGAACATCTGCTTCCCCCCCACCCCCACTCACCAGCCTCCTACCCCATGTAAGAAATGCTAAGACGTGTGCTGCATTCTTTGGGCTGGCGATGCTTCTTTATGAGGGGGCTCCCAGTAGTGTCCGTAGAAAAATCCTATTCTCTTAGTAATTCCACTTTCCCTCGACCTTGTAGAAGCCTCCCTCGAAAAGTCAGAGAAGGCAGGCTAACTTTCGAACGAGTCCGTCTGGCCCCCCAGAGGTACTGGAAGGCATCCCAGAGCCAATAGGCCTGACGTGCCCGGAACACCTCCCTTTCTCCTTGAACGGCGGGAAATCTAATGGCAGATTTCAAACACCTCCAACTGTCAGTCAGGCGTCCGACCTCGTGACACGCCAGGGGAGCTATTCTTAGGAGATGGACACCTGCCTCCCTCCTGCCTGACCAACCTGCATGACATTGCCGACGATGACGCTGTCCACGGTTTCCGGCGGGATGTTGCCAGCGGACAAGGCGGCCTTGGCAGCAAACTCGGTCAAGTCGGTGGCGGTGAAGTCTTTCAGGAGACCCCCGTAGGCTCCGAAGGGCGTGCGCTTGGCCGCCACGATGAACACACCTGGGGTGAAGAGGAGGGAAGGGCAAACCATCAGCAGGTCCGTGGGGACCGGATCGGACGTTCAAGAAGGGAACTGCCCAGAGAAGCCTCGTGCAGGCTGTCCAGGGTGGGCCACCCTCGTGCCCTTCGGGGATGTACGAGAGATGACAACTGTTTACAATGCTAGGGGCAGGGTTTCTGTTCTGGGTGCTGGAGCACATGACCTGGTCACAGAATTCAAGAATTGCCCGACAAATGGCCGCTTAACGTCGTCTGCCATCAAACTCTATTGGAAGACCCCCTAATAACTTCCCCCAAGAGTCTGCTCCCACCTCTGCTGGAAAACCTTCCAGAAGAAGGCCCGCCCCACTGTATGAGACAGCCTGTCCAAGAATGGGCAATACAAATCACTGTTTCCCAAGTGGGTCACAGCCCCCTGGGAGCACTAGAACCTTTGTTTGGGGGTATGGGTGTGTGTAAGGGGGAGGGGGGGGCGCGGCTAGGCCTACGCCTGTAAAAGTAGATTCCTGTACTCGATCTAGGATTATGGACTATATAGTACGATCTTTTTTACATGGCCAGGAGGAAGCAAGTTAATTTTTTTTCTTCCGGAAAAGGTAGACCAACCAGTTTAGGGACCTAGGCTATAAATGAACAGGTTTTCCTCGCCTTGACCTGGCTGGGTCCACTAATGAAGTCTTCAATCTACCAATTCTAGTTCGATCCAAGTGCATGCCGGGTCAGACATGCATTACAGTGCCCTGACAGACCGTGGTGAAATCACTCAGCTGCGCTGTGGGAGAAGCTGTGGCAGTCAATCGGCTTGCGCTAAGACTCACTGCCTCAGAAACGGTCTGAGGCAGTGTTTCTGTCGGACAGGGTCTCTGTGAGTCAGAGGAGCCTGTGCACAACAGGCTCAGCTTATACGAACAAGTTAGAGATTCTTTATTTTCTAGAATGCATGGTGTTTTGCATTACTGGGCCAGGACCTCCACCATCACAGTTTGACTCAGGTGACAAACTTCTAGGAGCCTGAGTTCTGATTATCTCTTACTCTTCAGCTCCCATGGGCAGAACAGGTCGCCTGCTCCATATGCAGCCGCCCTGGTATCTGGAGGCAACAACCCTGCCTATTCCCCCGCATCTAACAGCTTTTTCCCTATGTAAATACAAATATCATTATTATTATTATTATTATTTTGGCATCACTGTCCTCTGGTGGGAGTAGGAGGTCCAGCCTAGCTCCTGGAGAGCTCCTGCTGGATTTGAACCGCCAACCCAGTGGGCTGCAGTCCCGCACACAACCAGTATATCACCGGGGCTCAGCCCAATACAAAGCTTTTTAGAATCTCATTCCTGAGCATCCTTGGGCACGACGCTGGCTGCCTTTCTCTGGAGATACTTTGCTGATGGGAGGAGCCAAGGAGCCAGTGCCCAGCCACAGCGATCTGACGCATAGCAGCATGACACACAGCCGGGGCCCGTGCCTGCCGCACCATAACCCCTGTGCTCCGACCGCTGCGTCTGTCCATCTTGTCCAGGGTCCTCCTCTTTGTCTCCACTGCCCCTCTGCTTTACCCCTCAGGATGTCCTCGTCCAGAGACTGGCCTCTCAGACAACACGCCCTAAGGATCTGAAACCGCATCTCGCCACGCATTGGCTTGCCAACCTCCTAAATGGAAAAAAGGTCTCTCGAGGAATAACGAGACACCCGGCACTTCCACTCAGCCACGGAGAACACAGTTCGTGCCAATCAAGACCGTCTCTCTGCGGCGTCCCCACAAGCTCCATCAGTATCCTGATACAAATGACGAAGACACACTTTCTACCCAAGGCTATGGCCGTCTACCCCACCACCAGAGTTCCTCCATGGACATCGGGGAGATGCTTGTCTTCTGCAGGAGGCCTGGGCTCTGGCCTAGCAGGATGAAGGGGAAAGGGCTGATCTCTGGTGCCAGTAAACGCAGACTCTGAGCCAGAGAGGAGGCCTGAACCAGCAAGGAGGCCTGCTGCAGCCTGCAGAGGGCCTTCTCCGTGTCTTGACTCTTGTTCACCTTTCCTTGTTCCCTTTGGCCAACCCCTACCCTGACATACTTTTTTTTTGGCATGTGAACGTGACTGCCCAATGATCGAACCCTCAGGAGACAGGCGCTCCGGGGCAGTGACGTACGTAGAACGGCCCTACTCTCTGTGACTTTCGAGTCTGTCTAGGAAGGATAGCCTGCATGTGCCTTAGAAGCTAGGATAACGAGGCTGGGACTTCCGATCCCTGGAAAAGGACGTCCTGCTTGGGACAGAAGGCCAGAATAACAAGGAGGTGGACTGACCTGGGGGCTGCTACAATGGGCGCAAGCATGACAGCTGTGAGGGTGACGGGGGTCCCGACTGAGCTTCCTGCCGCTGCACAGAGAGGGCTGGAATGGCATCAGCGGCACGACATGTAAGCAGGGAGCCTGGGGCCAGTGACAGCAGAGCTGTGGACCAGCCTCGTTAGGCCAGGATCCCCAGGCGGGTATGGCTGCCCTACCTTCTGCTCTCTGATGCCATTAACCCGCCATGTTCTCTACTTTGGGCAGAGATCTCCAAGGTCAGCAGTTTGGGACCACCAGCCGTTCCTCGCTCCTCAGGAGAGAGCAGGGCTCTTCTACTCCTGGAACGAGTTCCCGGCTGGGAAATAGAAAGGGGCAGTTCTCCTGGGGGCTAGAGTCGCATGAGTCCGCCTTAGTGGCTGCCGTCTCACCCAGGAGGGAGCTGGGGCTCTTGAATCCCCACCCTACTGCAAGAGGTGACCTCAGGCCCCACTCTTAGCACGCGTCACTCCCTAACTAAAGTCACACCTTTGCTCTCTTAGATCTTAGAAGGGAGAACAAGGAGACAGAAGTGAACAGAAACGGGGGGCATTGGGGCTGTCCAGAAAGAAATGGAATGAAGTGCAGCCTTTGGATCAGGGACCCCGGAAGACAGGCGAGGGTTTGCCATCTGTCATACTGGGCACAGCAAGAGGCACTGTCAGGTAAGGCGGGGGCTGCACCACCAGGAGCCCAGCAGCAGATGGCACAGTGGGCTTACCGATCCACTGCAAAAGGAGGCTTGCTGGTCTGGTAGGGTATATCTCGGGTTATTTGGTGGACCGAGGCTTACTAATTCACAGGGCTAGAGCCAGTGCCTCCACCCAAGGTGGACAGGCAGAGGGAGAAGCCTCGGGCACTTATTAGCAAAGCCAGTAAGAGCTTTGTAACACTTGACTGAGCAGAGCTTAGCAGAAACTTTGGGGCCAAAGGGGCCGAGGAAGGCTTGCCTGCTGGCATAGTTAGGAGGCTGTCCAGGTCAAAGAACTATCCTGAGAGGAAACTGTAAACTATTATTTCCCTAACAGACCTCCTCATGGTCAGTTGTGTGTTCAGCTGAATTTGCTGCAACAAATTATCCAACCCAGGACATAGAGTGCTGTGGGAGAGACATTTCTGTGCAAATTGTTTAAAATCTCAGTGGGTGGAAGTATGTCCAACCTTCACCTCCTAAGGATGTGCCTCGGGCTGTTGATGCTAATTTTCCTCCCCCTCCTGGAGAAGATAAGAAGGCTGGCACTTCCATCTTCACAGGATTTGAGCCACGACCTTGGATCCAATAGGCCCTTGTGTGCTGTGTATGTATGGATCTACTTATCTTTGTCCTGCTGATTCTTGAGGTAAACAATGCTCAGTGGTCACTCCGAGCCACTAGAAATCTGCCCTCTGCTCCAAATAGCCCTTCACTCAGAACTTGTGGATATGGTGAATTGGTGTCCGACTTATGGGGCACAGTCTCAGGAGCAACAAAAAGAACTTGTAAGTCTAGTACCAAGGTCAGAGTCTATCCATTCCTTTTCTTCATGCCTAAGAAGTACCCCTGTGAACAGTTTTTCAAGCCAGCAACCTGAAATTATTCACCCTTTTCCTCCCCAGCAGCCTGCCCTACCAAATTAATTTTTTTCTTTTCAATGATTTTATTGGGGGCTCTGATAACATTCAATACATTATTTGTATTAAGGATTTGTACACATGTACTTGAGCCCTTGGCATAAGCTCCTCTTTCCTCCTCCTTTTTTAAAATTTATAAATCATTTTATTGGGGGCTCATACAATTCCCATCACGGTCCATACATACATCAATTGTAGGCAGGCCACCTTTGCACACTTGTTGCTATCATCATTCTCAAAACATCCTCCCACCTCCCAGACCTCCAGACCAGCTCCCCATATTTCCCCTCCCTCCCCTCCCCCTGTGAACCCTTAATAATTTACAAATTGTTATTACTTTTTCATATCATACACTGTCCAACGTGTCCCTTCATCAATTCCTGCCCGATCAAATTCTATTATCAAATTTGAACCAATGCTCTCTCCGGTATCTCAGATATCACCTCCTCCCTCTCCCACTCAACAGCATTGTCCCAACTCTAATCAGAGCAATCATCTTTGCTGCCTAGACTTAGGCATCTATTCTCACAAGGGGGTGGTCTCCTCATTGTCAGGGCAGCACCCCCCCCCCCGCCCCCATACACTGTGCAGATCACATCTTGTCATGCCTCTGCTTTAGAACCTGCTAGTCCTCTCACTGAATTTAGCTGAAAAGCCCCTCTTACAGAGACCAAGGGTATAGGCCTTTTCCACACCCCTCTGCGAGTGTCCAGTTCGGGGTACCGGGGGACTTTCAGGGCTTCCAGGTTAAAACTGCCTTGACTGGGGCCATCGGTTATACAAGAGTTAACACGACTCTTTGAAGCCAGCTACCCTTTCCTGGAGCAACCTGGAAGTTCCGTAAAGGGGACCGGGGCAGGGGGTCCACCAGAAGGCTACCCAGCCTTTGCGGGGCGCGGTCTTTCAGGCATCCATGCCTCCCTACAGCCAGGGGCTACCCTCGCCATTATCGCGCAGGCCGCCTGGGCTTCCGACCTGGACCCAGTTTTGCCTTTCGCTGGGCTTGAACTTGAGGGGCCACTGCTTCCCGCAGAGGGGTTATTAGGTTCAAGGTCAGAGGCGAGAAGCCATGGGCTCGACACGCTACGGGGAATTCCACCGAGATCACTGGCCCCAGGCGGCGTGGGACCAGCCCCACGCCCCACCCCCCCGTCAGAGCCGGGGACCTTCCACTGCTCTCCCACGGGCTCCGACCCCCCAGTCCCTCGGCCGGAAGCGGAAGTGGAAGTGGAGGCCCGGCCGGGGGAGGAAGGCCCCGGGGGCAGGCGAGGAGGGTGCCGCGGCGCCGGGCCTCCCGTGGACGCTCACCTCGGAGTAAGGCCATGGCGGTGGCTCGGTCCCGGGCTGCGGAGGGGAACGCTCGCTGGACTGGAGACCAGACGGTGGCAGAGGAGCCGCCCTCCGCCGCCTGGGCTTTAAGAGCGCGGGGGGCGGGGCCGGCGCCGGCAGGCCACGCCCCCGACTTTTCACCCACTTTCCCCGCCAGTCCCCGCTCCCCGCCCCTGCTCGGCCTCCGCACCCAGTGGGATCCCGAGACTCCCTGAACGTCCCGGGACAGGCGGGCAGCGGAGAAAAAGAAAGTCTTTACCAACATGCCTCCCCCCCCTTTATGATGAATTCAGTGGGACGTTACATATCATCAGATCATCTCTTTGTTGCAGTTCCCGTTTGTGATAGTAAAGGTTTATTGTGCCAACAGACCGATAAACACATGTGGGATCAATGGAAGGGCGGAGAGATCGCTTCCCCTTTCTAGTTCCTGGGCCTCTTTGCTGTCCCATGGCTGGACCAGGGTGCAGCTGCCTTAGCCAGCTCTCTGCCTCTGCTGGCACAGCTCTCTGGAAAAGGCTATGGGTACAGGTTGTACCATACGAAGAGTATAATCAATGACACTTAAGTATACGTGTAGAAGGTGTGGAATTGGCGAATTAGCATATTCGTTTAGCGTATTTTTGCCACCATTAGGGGGAAATAATTACATGAATAGTAATGAGTAATGAGGGAAGAAGAAAAATGTCCGAGCATCGAACGTGGTGCTAACTGTACAACTCTCGCTGATATGATTGAATTCTTGGATTGTATAACACATGAAGTGCTAATAAAGCTGTTAAAAACACAGACAACTGAAAAAAAACAAGTGGCACATTTAAGTTTGTAAAGTTTATTAACGCCTCCTACTTTCACTGTTATTCTTTCATGATCCTTCCATCAGATTAGAAAAGATTTCTATTTCCAAATCAAGATAATGGTTGGACTCCCCTTATGCATCCTACCCCTGCCCTCTGTAAATTGATTCGTCTCTACCCTATCCCGCCTGAGGACAGACATGGAATGGAAGAAGTTTGCAAGAACCCTAGGCGCAGTGGGTTACACTGTGGGCTGCTGACAGGACGACCAGCGGTTCGATACCACCAGCCGATCCCCTGGAGACCGAAAGACGAGGCTTTCTACTCCCGTGAAGATTTACAGCATCAGAGACCCAGGGCGGTAGCTCTACTCCATGGTTCTGCAAGGTCACAAAACGAGCTGAAAAGCGGGAGCTGGCAGCGGAAGAGGCGCAGAAGAGGGCGGGACCGGAAGTCCGCGGGACGCGGCCGGATTGGCTGACTGGCCGGCGGCTGCGACTGCGGCTGCGCAGAGCCCCCTGCAGAGGCTTAGGCCGCCCTGGAGGTGAGCAGCACCTGAGCGGCGTAGGGGAGAGTTGGGTGGCCCAGGTGGGAGGTAGCGGGTGGAGTGGGGTGAGGGCGCTTCCCGATCCCCGATCCAGCCCCGACGTGAGCCTGCGATATTTTCCTTATATGATCGGGCCCGCGTGGGCGGCGCCGCTTGCCCGGAGCCCGAGAGGATTATGAGACGCGTTAGGCGATTGGGGGCCGGGGGATCGGGCGGGGAGCAGGGGAGGGGAGGGGCAGCGGGTTAGGCTAGAGAGAGGGGAGGTTTGGGGGCGCCGCTGCCCGTGTCCTGGAGCCCCGGTCGGTGATGACGTGACCACTGCGCAATCTGAGTTTGGGAAACCAGATGATGGAGTGCGAGCTAAGCACGGACTGAGACCGGGCCAGTCTCAAGGGCGCCGCAGACCCTGGGAGAGGGGGGCTTGGGGGGAAGGGTCGCTCTTTTACCTGAGTCGTTAGGGCTGGACTGCTTACGAATCCTGCTTCTCAAATGCCTCGGTGGCTTTTCGAAAGCTTTTTTCTGTTTTGAAGTTTAAGCCAACTTTATTATGAAAACTTTTGAACAACAAAGAAATGGGTATACGCAATTTCCACCCTGATACTCCCACCTTCCACCAATAGTCGGCAGATGTTAACATTTGACTGTATCACACCTTTACATCTGTTCTCTCATCAAATGATCTTTGTTTTTATCTTTTAGTTTTTGTTTTTTTTTTCCTGGTTACAGGTTTATTTGATATTGGAACCGAGTCTACCAGTTCAGACCCAAACGTCACAGAGTGCGGTTTTTTTCTTTTTCTTTGCTTTGTTTTTAACGCAGACCTTAGATGTCATCTTGATTCCAACTCCACCGCTACCTGCTCTGCTGGTTTCTTGGCTGTGTTCTTTAAGGGAGCAGCTGAGTCCATCCCAACCTTAACCAGAAAGAAACTCATTGCCCTGCCTACCTCCTGAGGCCTAAAATTAGTCTGCCAAGTGCCAGAGGGCGTAGAAAGAAACCACGCTCAGGTCAATGACCTTCAGCCCCAGGCCACTAGGCACACACTTGAACAAGTTGAGTTTAATGTTCTTTGCAGGCAGAGAGACCATACCTGAGAGTTACAGCTTCTCAGAGAAAGCTAGAAAGAAAGGATGTAAGAGGATGGGACTGTAGTTAGATATTTTGGGGTAAGCGTCAGGGAAGTAAGGATTCGCTCTGGATGAGGGCTGTCAGGAAGTGGAAATTGCACTTTGATTGGGTGTAGGAGTGCTTACTCATCGGGAAGAACACGGGGCTTTGACTCCCCGTAAGTCTCGGAAACCCACAGGGGCAGTTCTGTCTGAGCTGGCATGGGCTAGATGGCAGGCAGCTTGGTTTGGGCATCTGAAAGGCGAGCTTAGCACTCGGCTTTGGGTGCTAAAGCTGCCGCAGACACTGGGCAGTTGAGAGATGATTGCTGCTTGGTGGTTTACACAGTGACTTTATCCATCACTTGTCTGATAGGTTTTATGAGATTGTGTGCAAAAGGAGGACAGCATAACCTAGCTTACGATGCACTTACCTGTTTTTGTTTTTGTATACCTCAAGGTCAGGAAGCTCCTTGCCAGCCCACCCAGATGCTCCTTGGGAGAAAGATAAGGCTTTCGACACCTGGAAAGATCTACATTCTCGGGAACCCGTATAGGATCTCGAGATGGGAAAGGCGTGATGGCGCTGGGTGTGGTTTTGGGTATCATCAGGGATGTGGATCAAATATAAAATGTTACAGTGCATCCCTTTCTGATGCTGTTGTTCGCAGATGTTGACTGGCAGATGTTCAAGATTAGGAGTGACTGTTCAGAACACTGCTGTCTGGTCAAAGAGATTGGTGAGAATACCATCCGATGCTGAATTTAGAACTTAATATTGCTGGTGTGGGGGCAACTCACAGGTCACGAAGGGGGAATGGATAGGTTCGTACGTAATGGATTTTGAAGGGGAAAGAATGGTTGAAAAAGAAATCATGAATAACTTTACCGTGAAAGGATTAGCTCAAGTCTTTTCTAAACTGAAGGGTTTCTGTTGCTTGAAAATAAGGGCCTACAACAAAACATACAACTTTCCTGTAGTTCTTTAACGCTTCCCCCAACTATCAATGACCCTAATATTACCTTACAAATCTGGCTACACCAGAGCAGGTACTCGAGTGCAGAAAGATAAGAGGTTGAAGCACCGGGAATCCAAGACACATAAAGCCCTCAGGACCAATAATGAGAGTAGCGATACCAGGAAGGTGGGGAAAGGTAGGGGGAAACCGATGACAATGACTGACATATAACCCCAGGGGGATGGACAACAGAAAAGTGGTTGAAGGGAGACAACAGTCGGTTTAAGACATGAAAAAAAAATTATAAATTTTCATGGGTTCACAGGAGAGAAGGGGGGAGAATGAGCTGATACCAAGGGCTCAAGTAGAAAGAAAATGTTTTGAAAATGATGACGGCAACACATGTACAGACGTGCTTCACACAATGAGTAAATGTATTGATTGTGATAAGAGCTTTATAAGAATCCGCAATAAAATGATTAAAAAAAAAAGACCTAAATGTGATTGCGTTGGGTAAGGTGGATGGATGCAGGATGCAGTCCTGTGAAACACAAGGGGAGAGGCTGTGCATCTAGACAACCCTAGTGAATGCTCTGAAGAGAAATGCCTTCTCCCACGGGCGCACACATTACCCGATTGGCAGAATGCCAGCATCCACCAACGTTTTTTTTTTTTTTTTTCCTTTACGGACAGAGTACCTTTTCATGATTTGTGTTAAAATATTTGTGGGGCTGAGCCCTGGTGGCGTAAGTGGTTGAGTGCGGGACTGTGGCCCACGGGCTTGGCGGTTCAAATCCAGCGGTGGCTCTCAGGAGCAGCACTGGGTAGCTCCCATGACCACCAGAGGGCAGTGATGCCCCCCCCACAAAAATTTGCAAGTTTGGTGTGTCTAATCCGCCAAAGACATAGATCAGATTTGTATAGATACTGATAATAATAAAAGCTAGAGAAGTCTTCTTTCATCAGGATGTAGAGAAACAATGAGGGGACCCTGTTCTAGATCAGAAAGTAGTTACACATGAGAAAGGAGCCCTGGTGGCTAAGCCAGGTTTGCAGTGTGAAATCACCAACTGCTCCATTGGAGAAAACAGGGCCTTCTATTCCCATAAAATATTACCATCTCGGGCTGAGCCCCGATGACATAGTGGTTGTGCGCGGGACTGCGGCCCACTGGGATGGAGGTTCGATTCCAGCTCCACCTCAGTCCTAACCTGTTCTACAGGATTGATATGATTCAATGATTCAACATCCACAAGATGGCAAAGAGGTGGTTTTTTTATTGAGAGCTAAATGTCCCCTAGGTCACTGATGCTCCCCTAGAGGAAATCACCATCCAAACATGGAAACAGAAGTCCCCTGGGGCAGGGCGAGCACAGTGGAGCAGCTAGCTAGTGCTGGGGTCCAAAGAGACCATGGGAGGTGGGTCAGCAGACGTCTGCCACCACCAGGAAGCATCTGTAGAAACCAGGATAACAACGTTGGACTCTCCTGGCCGTGTGCGACTGGGCCGCTGTGGTGACCATACGTGATGTTCAAGGTGGCCGACGTTCCAAGGCACTTTATGGGCGTTGACATTCAAATTTCATGCCATCTTCACATGTCACAACATTACTTAAATGTTCTTCGCTACCCATTTGAAAATATACAGGTCATTCCTTGCCCACGGGTTGTTCCAAGACAAGGTGTGTGAGTGGGGCTGGGGGGGGGGGGTAGTTTGGGTCACAATTTGCAGGGCTGGCCCTGGTTTCAATGACCACAAGGTCCTGAAGTGCCATGTCTCCAGGAAACCATCTGCCAAGCTTCATTCTCATGGACATTTGACCTGCCACTTTATTGAGAAGTATTTCCGCAAATTTCCATCCACAGCTGAATCGTACAGTGAGGGATTACAAGCATCTTTCTATTAACAACGGTGTACTTTACAGACTTGTTCCACATGGAAAAGTATTTTCATCAGCATTATTTCTCCTCCACTATCTGAGTCACCCCTGAATGTGTGGCCGTTCAGAGGGTCAGTCCTGCATGTAAACATTGGTAGGGAAAGCGTTTGAACGCCGCTGATGTGACCTCACTTTAGGGAGGAACTGGATTTGTCTCTGATGGTTCTCCTTGGTCATTAGAAAAAGTTGATTGGAAACACAAGGCTTAGGGCCTCCTGAGCTTTGTAACGAGAGACCAAAGAGCTCCACTGTTCTCATTGGCATCAGCGTCGTCATCTAGCTCACCTCTGCTCTCTAATGGTGGCATGGCTGTGCCCAAAAGCTACTGAGGTTTGGCTCATGCAACAAATGGATTTGGGCAACCTTACTGAGAAACATTCAGGGAAGAGAGACTCCTACCCCATGCTACACTTTGGTAGCCACGGAGTCCTGCAGGCATCCTGCAGGTGTTTCAGCTGGGATGCACTGGCTGCCATAGAATTAGGTCAAGAGTACACGAACCACTTAGTATATGCAGAAGCAAAGCATTCTGATTTACTGTGTGGCTTATCATTGTAAGACATTAAGACCATTAAAGTGAACATTTGATATGAGTTAATGGTCAGAACATTCAGGTTTTATCCCCCCTAAATCTTTCAAGCCCTTACCATCAATTCATCAAATATTCCTTCTAATGGTTTTAATTCCTACAACTGATGGCCCTGGGTGAATTCATGTATGTGATACACTTGTCAGCTTTGGCGACCATTATTCATGGCTATGTATGCAACACATGATTAGAGGTAAACACATAATACTTAAAACACAAGTGACTTGATCTAGAAATATTTGATTCATAAATCCTTCAAAATGCCTTTTAACGTTTCAAAAGACCAATCCGTTTCAGACAACAAATCAAACCGACAGGGTGCTATGTTGAACATGACAGTCCTTCCCCCCCTCAGCAATACTCACTGCAGAGGAATAATGGTAATATCTGTTCCCTTGATAACATTGCAAGGCACGGAGCAGGAAAAGTGGTCAAGACTCTGAAGAAACCAAGATAGATTTTGAGTGCAGAGTTCAAGCTGCTCCATTGAATTCCTTCAAATCAAAAATCGTGACTGATTTCACGAGGTGGGGACATGTGAATGGAAGCGCCTTAGAAGACACAGACCCTAAGAGTGCTAACAAAACTTCTCGCTTCCAAGGGTTAAATAGGACAGATCTGCATATTAAATAGCCAGTAACCTTCCTGTGTGGTCTACAAGAGCGTGCATGTTTTTATATTTAAAGACATGAACCAAGCACTGCTCAAGTAAAACACAGTGAACTCTTGGACAAACTGCCCTCACTGAGATCAAGCTGAGGCCAAGCAGTGTCCTCCGAGCCTCCACGTACCCTACTGGTGGAGCTTTGGATTTCCAAGTCCTGACACCTCTGGCGACCCCACAGTGATTCAGAAAACGATGGTGTGAGATCCTACTGAGGAGAACACGGCTCTGTTCATCCAACGTGAACACTCCCACAAGATCTTTTTGGTCACCTTGAAGATCCGGGGCAGTCTTTACACGCAAGATTCGGTTTTTTAACTAAAGTACATCAAAAAAGTCAAACAAATTTACCTCCCCACAAACAACTCTGAAGAGGTCACCACTGACCCAACGGTTTTAGACCAACCACCAAGTCGGCAGGTAGCATTTGTTTGGGGAAGGAGCACTTCTAGTTCAATCTCTTTGAGGAGGACACCCTGGAGAAGGCAGGACAGGATGTGGACCCTGGAGGGAAGGGACAAAGCCATTGCCCGTGGATGAGGTCAACAGCTCTAACTCGGGTGCTGCCTTGTTCTGGGTCCACCAAACTTAAAACAAAAACCCCCAAAAATAATCCAAATCCACTGCCATTGAGTCAATTCCAACTCGTGGTGACCCTTTAGGCCATGGGATAAAAAGTAGTAAATGTTTTAAGTCTGTGGTTACAATGTTACCATGGAGTATCCTGTTGTCCTTTTTTTTAAAAAAAATCTATTTTAAAGAACAGATTACCTAGAATGATTTTACATAACATATTTGAAAATAACCTGGACAGGAGAAGGTGACAGCTAATTTATCAACCGAGTAATAATTGAGTAATCCCGGAACTGATTCCTTGTACGGTTTTCCACGCCCTCTTGTTCTCAGCCTCATGCGCTGCCCTTTACATCCCAGTATGGATCCAGGAGTGCTTAGGTGGTGCCCGGCTGGAGGGAGGAGGGGCTCTAGGCTTTCACACTGCCTGGACTCTGCACATCTGTGAATAAAGCACGCTTTTCCTCGTGATTTAAACGCGTGGTTGACATATATGCCTGCAGAGGTTTTGCTTAAGAGCATAGACCTGTCAGGGTAGCGAGGCTTTCCATCCGGCCCTCGTCTGAGTGTCTGAATGTGGGTTTGGTAGCGTTTTAACACACCGCTTCCACCTACCCAAGACTAACTTCCTAGAGCGGTGTGAGCATGGTGGGGCCTGGGTTTTCCTTATTGTGCTTCAGAAACCAGGACTCAAGACCTTTGATCTGAAGGTCATTATTCCCACGTCTCAACCTCCCCAGACCTTCCCAAACACCTTTGGGAAGCTTCTCAGACAGCTTGCCGTAAGCTCACCTGCCCCTTTGCGGGGTGGGGATGGGGGTGGGGGGATGTCCGTGTCCACGTGTCCACCCCAGCTCTGAGCTCTGCCACTCCCTGACCACCCTCTCGGGACAAGGTGCACCACATGGGCATTTCCACTGCCATCTGAATCTGCCAGGCAGGCAGCTGCCAGTCATGACGTAGACTTGGGTCAGCCGAAAATCTATCTGAAAGCCCCAAACCTCCCGTGTTTCAAGTGTTTTATTCTGAGCGGTAGGTACAAAAAAACCCCACAAATAATAATAATAATGACACAGCCATGTCTCCTTTCGTAGAGTTCTGCACAGACCTCCAGCGGACGCTGACCCTTGAGCCCGATTCATGGATCCCCGGCCAGCACACCCTTCCTGGGGCTGAGCGGGCACGGCAGGAGCGACCTTCAGACTTCATTGAGAAACTCCAGGTGGAGCCCGGCGGGAATGTGGATGGAGTCCATGATCAGAGAGGAGGGGTTGAAGGGAAACAGGACCGGGAACACATGCTTGGAGTCCAGCAGCAGCTGCTGGGGGTCGTTGCGCTCCTGGAGTTGTGCCTGTGGGGAGGAGGGAGACACGGTGAGGCGCCCGCTCCACCCAACCAGGCTGCTGTCGGGGAAGTCTCAAATGCCAGTGGGCACCTTACTCTGGTGCAACTGCCCTGAAGGCTGCCGGGCAAGATGGCAGGACCAGGAGCTGTGGTCTCCCCCACTCGCCAGGGAGAGATGCCCGGGCTCAGGCTGGCCACAGCGCAGAGGACTCTGGGATGTCCGCTTGACCAGACCTTCCGGAAGAAGGAAGAAGGAAGAAGGAAGAAGATAAACCACATGCAGGAAAAGCCAGGTCTAGGGCGGTGAGGCTGGAATGACAGGGTCTGGGCAGCTTCCGCCCTCATCCTGGCTCCACTTGGGGCAGATCTCTGGCCCTCTGCATGCCTCTGTTTCCGTATCTGTCAAGTGGGCTGGGAGCCTGCCTGGTGCTGCGGGTGGAGGATCCAAGGCGTGACTGTGTCCAAGCATGGACAGCAGTCCCTGCCCTCGGCCAGTCAAGCAGCCTTACTTTCAAGCACTAATAAGACTCTGATACACTAGTGTGGGATGAAGACACAATTATTATACTCCAAAATATGAAGCAAACTATTTGCCAGCATTTAGTTGGAAGTCAGTAGCTGGATATTCTCCCTGAAGCTCCCAGTTATCTGAGGCCTTTGTGTGTCACCATGGAGGAGCTGACTCCCCTGCTGTCAGGATGTTGGTCCACTTCCACTGAAGCCTGTGGGGAGATTCACATGCTGTCGTTCATGATCTCTAGTGTAACCTGCTGCGCCACATCCAGGAATCTGGGGTCTGGTCTTGTCCCATGGGACCCCGATACCTTCCTTTCCCATAACGTGTGCACATGGCACAACCCCTTCCTGTGACGTATATCCTGACCCGTAATTAGGGGCCTGGCATGGCTCCAGAGGGTATATAAGGATTGAACATAAGATAGAGGCCCTCTCTCCTGCCGGACACTCTCGGTCCCTCTCCCTCATGTAATCCCTTCTCCCACTCAGTGTCTCCATGTGGATGGCCCCATCGGCGGAGGTGACCAGGCTACCATGATGTGCCATGTGTCTGACTCTTAGGATTTCTCTCTGTCTCGTGCTCTAAGTTTATTATAATAAATCATAATTATCACGATACAACTGCGCCTATTGATCTCGTGATGTATCGGAGGCTGGCCTTCCTCTGATAGGCTACAAGTTCCTATGTTATGAAGTGGTTAACCCACTGAACGGCGGACCGCAAGGTCAGCAGTTCTAAGCCACGGGCTCTTCTTCAGAAGAGAAGGCGAGGCTGTTGCTCTGAAGATCTGCAGTCCCACAAACCCTCTGGAGCAGATTTGCCCGGCCCTAGAGAGTCGCTCGCTGTGAGCTGGAATTAACTTGGGGGCGGTGAACTTGTTTGCTTTTGAAAGAGCCCAGGTGCGACAGCTGTTACAGAGGTGTCTGCTGATTGGAAGGGTCAGCGGTTCGAAGCCAGCAGTGTCTGTCTGGCGGGACAACAGTGCTGGCAATCTGCCGCGGGACAGATGGCAGCCTGCGAAAGGGCTGTGAACCATCAGAACTGGTCCACGGCGGCATCCACCACACCCCTCGCACACTTGCTTTTAGTGGGGGGGGGGGAGGGCATCACTGCCCTCGGGTGGGAGTGGGAGGCCCAGCCTTGCTTCTGGAGAGCTGCTTGCTGGATTTGAACCGCCAAGCCAGTAGGCCGCAGTCCCGCACTCAACCACTATGCCGCCACCGGGGCTCAGGCCGCACACTTGCTTTTAAAAAAAAAATAAAAGGGGACTCATACAACTCCCCTCACAATCCACACATGCATCCCCCTGTATGCAAGGCACGTTTGCACACTTGTTGCCATCATCATTCTCAAAACATCTTCTTTCCACCTGAGCCCCTGGTATCAACTCCTCAGATTTTCCCTCCCTCCCTGCTCTCCCCACCCCCACGAACTCTCAATAATTTATAAATCATTGCTCTTTTGTCATATCCTACACTGTCCAGTGTCTCTCTTTACCTCCTTGCTTTCTATGTATGTGTTCATTCATTCATTTATATCATTTTATTGGGGGCTTTTTTGGGGAGGGCCTCACTGCCCCCTGGTTATTGGGGGCTCTTACAGTGCTTCTAACAATCCATATATCGTTTGCATCAAGCATATGTGTACACA
>PVJH01024832.1:16831-32796 GCA_004026705.1 Nesogale talazaci | reverse complement strand
CATCACTGCTCTCCGGCGGTGGGAGTAGGAGGCCCAGCCCCACTGCTGGAATTGAACCTCCGTCCCAGTGGGCCGCAGTCCCGCGCACAACCACTATGCCACCGGGGCTCAGCCCAATCATGAGGTTTTATTTCTAACCAAATGTGTCAGCCTGGGTAGACTAGAGAAACACATTCATAGATACGCATATGGATATAAGGGAAAGGTTTATATACAAGAGGAATGGAACATTGAGAAAGCATCCCAACCCAGTCCAGCCCAAAGTCACAAGTCCAATAGTAGCCCATATGTCTGATACCAGTCTATAAAGTCTCCTTCTGACTTATGAAGCACATGCAATGACACCAGGACAATCACAGGCCAGTGGGTGCAGAGTCTTGTGTGTACGGTTGCAGTAGAAGCCTCTCAGTGCTTGTAGGAGTCTCCACGTGGCTTCTCCAGTCCCAGAGGTTTGGCTCTGGGCACATCAGGGCAAGCCCATGTGACCTCTTCTCTGGCTCCTCCATTCTCAGGACGCTGCCATCTTGTCTTGGCAGTCGAGCATCTCTCCACAACTAGGGTCTCTCAACTCCACAAGGGAACTATCACGAGACTTCCCAGAATTCTCAGAGAAAGCCATGCCCACAGAGGTCTCATTGGCTATCTCCAGATTGACAGGCTAGACTCCACTCCTAGACTTCCAGACATGAAATTGACATCAAGTACCACCACCACCACCATCAAGTACTACCACCGCCACACCAAAGCTTATATATATATCTTCGGGGGCATGCAAGTCCTATTATTACAGATAGCAATCTATGTCACAGGAAGGGGGTGTAACCTAGGCAATACAAGCAATAGGAGGGGGATGATCTAGGGGTGTACACGCAATATAGATGGAGGAGATAGAGATACATATATGGCAAGATGGGCAGACCCTAGACTCAATAAATCTAACATTAGTCATCCTTGAGTGGTTCTGGACCTGCCTTCTGGCACTCCTTCAAGAAACAATACCAGAAGGGAGTGGACCCTACTTAGGATGAGTCAGTCTGGTTGTTCTAAATACCGTTAAGGAGAATAAACTCTGACCTATTTCATTGACCTCCTAGTGTACGGTCATTGACCTTGGGTAGCAAGCAGTGTCTTGAATTTGGCATCTGTTTGGGGGAGACAAGTTGGGAGACATCTTTCTGTATCCCACAAAGACTATCTTTGCTCAATACCCACTGTAAGTTGCCCAGATCAAGGGGCTGGCATTGCCTGCCATGGTTTTAGCAAAAGGCAGGCACTAGGTTGATTTGAGAGACCACCGCTTCAAAAACAAAACAAAAACAAAGCAAGGTATACACTACAAACTACATGACAACTAGTGGCCTTTGCAGTGTGTACAGGAAACACGATTGACACCTCCATTGCTAGGGGTGATCAGATCACCACATCTGAAAGCTTATCTACACAGGGATGCTTCTTGCCTGACTTCCTATCTTTTTTGTTTGTTTGTTTGTTTGTTTGTTTGTTTTTGGGGGGAGGATCATCACTGCCCTCAGGTAGTGGGAGTAGGAGGCCCAGCTTTTGCTCCTGTGGAGCTGGAATTGAACGTCCCTCCCAGTGGGCCGCAGTCCTGCGCACAATCACTACACCACCGGCCCTCAGCCCCCTGACTTCCTATCTTATTGCTTATCCTAAACTGGACATCTCGGCTGATTAAGATGAAAAAGGAATTTTTCCTGCAAGGGAGTGGGCTGATGCATTTGGAAATTCCAACAAAGGAACTCTTCAATGATGATCTAGCTTCTGCATTGTGATGAACAGTATGCTGACTCCTCCACCCCCTCTATCATGCCCAATGTTTTTCTCAAGGATCTCATATCTAAGAGATCTATTTCAGATGAAAACGTTTTTTAAAAATGTTTAAGATGCCCCAGGGCTGAGCCCCAGTGGCGTAGTGGTTGTGCTCAGGACTGCGACCCACTGGGAGGGAGGTTCAATTCCAGCTCCACGGAGCAAAGGCTGGGCCTCCTCCTCCCACCACCAGAGGGCAGTGATGCCCAAAAAAAAAAATTTAAGATGAAAATATTGTGTCCCTATTATCCTCTCCCAAGAGGATGGACAACAGAAAAGTGGGGAAAGGGAGACACCGGTCAGTTCAAGACAAGAAAAAATGATAATTTATAAATGATCAAGGGTGCATGAGGGAGGGTGGAGGAGGGAAGGTGGAGGAGGGAGGAAAGGGGAAAATGACGAGCTGATAGGACTGAAGTAGAAGGAAAATGTTTTGGAAATGATGATGGCAGCAAATGTACACACGTGATGCATGGATTGTGATAAGCATTGTACTCTATAAAATGATTCATTAAATAAATAAATCATATAACATTTTTAAAAAGATGCAATTATTATTGTTGACATTGGGCATGACTCTTCAGGCCAGAGACACTCAGAGGACAACTGATGGGGCATGAAAACTGGTGACTATGAGAGAGAGCCGGTACTTTAGTCAGTATGGTGATCTCATTAAGGGGCCACTCAGGCAAGCCCCTGTGTGGCAGCCATGTCCGCATGTCAGTTTCATGATTGGGAGTGTCGGGGTGGAGTCTAGCCTGTCAATCTGGAGATGGCCCATGAGGCCTCTGTGTGGGCATGGCTTTCTCTGAGAGTTCTGGGAAATCTCGTGGCATTTCCCCTGTGGAGGTGAGAACTATGGACCCAGTCTCTTGGAGACCCTCTACTGACAAGACAACGTGGCCGCATGCTGAGAGATCCTGAGTCCTGGAGGAGCCGGAGGAGAAGCCACAGGGGCTTGCCCTGATGGAACCAGACCTCTGGAGCCTGAGCAGCCATGTGGAGACCCCTGCCAGTGCGGAGAGGCTTGAGAAGCCCCAGAGAGGCCCCTGTCGGCGCTGAGATGCTTCTACCACCACTGGCTACACAAGACCCTGCACCCACTGGCCTGTGATTGCCCTGATGTCCTGGCATGTGCTTCGTGAGTCTGAAGAGGACTTGTGGATTGGTATCGGACACATGGGCTAATATTGGACTTACGAACTTGGACTGGGTTGGCATGCATTCTCAATAGTCCATTCCTCTGGTATATAAACCTCTCCCTTATATCCATATGTGTGCTTATGAATTTGTTTCTCTAGTCTACCCGGACTAACACAGCTTCACAGAGACTGACCCTTCCCTGGGCTCGCTGCAGAGAAACCGGGGCAATCCGTTTGGGTTTCTCCATCTCTTGGGGGAGGGGGGGAGTGTCCCTGGACTCCCACCCTATGTAGCCTCAGGGAAGAGTGTCGTCTGGTCTTGACCCTGAGCTTCATCTGTTTCCTCTGTCTGCTCTGGTTTCCTGGACATTCCTTCTCCCAGTCTCTCTGGGCTGTTTCAGATTGCCAGGGATTGGCTCCAAAGGGCTTGGAGATGAGTTTGGATTTGGAAAATGGGTCAAAGAGGTTCTTTTTCTTTTTTTTTTTTTTTATGAGTTTCTTAACAAAAGAATTTCTGGTCTGTGATTCTGCAATTGAGCATCTCGGTTTTGTCACACTGAACTCAAATGAGATGTTTGGTGTTGGCCGTCACCTCATCTGGTGTCAATTTGAGGGGTAAGAATGTAGGGGGCGGAGTCTCGCCTGTCGATCTGGAGAGAGCCAATGAGACCTCTGTGTGGGCGTGGCCCTCTCCTCTGAGAATTGTGGGAAATGTGGTCTCTTTCTTGGAGGCGGGAGACATTATCTCTCTCGGCTCATTTCTTGGGAGACGTTGCAGCTGACAAGACGCATGGCAGCATGCTGATCGACCCTGAGCCCTGGTAACTGGAGGAGCCACGGAAAGACTCCTGCCAGCGCTGAGATGCTTCTATCACCACTGAAGACACAAAACTCTGCACCCACTGGCCTGTGATTGTCCTGGTGTCATTGTATCTGCTTCATGAGTCTGAAGAGGACTTATACATTGGTATCAGCTAATATAGGCTAATATCGAACTTATGACCTTAGACTGGACTGGGCTGGGATGTTTTCTCAACGTTCAATTGTATGTAAACCTCTTTATTATACACATATGTATAATTGTATGTATAATTGTATGTATAACTGTATGTAAACCTCTTTATTATACACATATGAGTGTCTACGGATTTGTTTCTCTAGTCGACCCAGACTAACACATTTGGCTTTTAGGTCAAAGGGCTGGAGTGGCTGCCACCTACCTACTGGTCTGGGGCTGGGCCAAGTGAAAAGGAGAGGCACATTTTTCAGTAGTGGAGGCCTTAAAGTGGGCGTTTAAAAATGGGAACAAGGATACTTTGATGCTATTTGGGGGAGTTATAGTGTTACAAGGAAGGGGGTTGGGGTCACACAGGTGAGGTCCGGATGGCAGGAATATCCTCTCCCTTCCCCCAAACCCTCCCCCCCCCCGCCCCCCCCACACACATTTCCAGGAACAAAGGCCTGTCTCTGCTTCGGCCAAAGACAGAGAGTAGGTTGATTCAAGAAACTGAGTTTATTCTGCATGAACCAGAAAGATGGAAGCCATGGAGTTCACTATCTCCAAAGAGCTTCAAGAACACAATAAAAAAAAATTTTAAGTAAGTTCTATGCCTCTATGTGGGGTAAAGAAAAACAAATTTTGCAACAATCACAGGAAGCAGTGCCCTGTGTGACAAACAGCGGGTTTTGCGATGATTAGCGGAAATGATGATCTGATCAAGAATGACTTTTCTCTCGGGGTTCCCAGACCACTTGTTCCCTGAAGTAGCATGCTCTATTGCTTATCTAAACAGGGATGGCTTCATGCCTGGCTGCCTGCCTTAATGGTCTATGACCCTCTCGAGTGAGAGCGTTTCTACTCGGTAAGCATAACAGGAATTTTTACTGCAACGGGATGGGCTGTTATATTCTGGAATTCCGATAAACGACGTTTGAAATGAGGTTCTTCGTTTAGTATTGTGATCGACCGCGGGCTAACTCTCACCTCCCCTCTCTGATCAACCATCTCAAACCTACAAGATCTGTTTAAGATGAAGATATTGTGACTGACGAGAGCTATGATTCTGGGGGTCAAAGGCAGGCAGGGCCGTGACACATGACTGAGCAACCCTTCGCATTTCTCCAGTACGGGACACCTTCAAGCTAGTCCCTCAGAGAGACAGCTGCCTCCCAGGGCAGGCTGGAGAGGAGAGAGGGAGGGTCAGTCCCTATGGAGGGAAAGCGGGTCCTCTTCCTTAGTTAATGATTGGATAGAATTCAATGGAAACTTTTAGCTACCTACCATCTGTGCAAGTGGATTCCACTGGTATGGGTCCCTCAAAGTGAAGATCTAAGATAATACTTCCATCCGATACTTAGTAGTGCTTGGAGCACACAGCGTGCTTCTTAGGTGTGGACTCAGCTGGCGGCCCACTTAGATGGCTTCCTGTGAAGACAAGCCTTCCAGACCCCAGACCCGCTCTTCCTGATAGCCAGCCACCATCGATTTCTTCCCGACACTTGCCCATGCACGCCATTCTCCGTGATCACTTCACGACGACACCTGTGAAGCAGGGCCAGCTCATCAGAGCGAATGGTGCTTCCATTTTATTCACAAAGTGAGCATCTATATCTGTGTCTCTGGTCCTCTTTAGAGGCAGCGCAGGGAAATGACATAAATAGCTTTTCGCGGATACTTGGCAGTTCTAAGCGTGTCATTAATATAGCTTAGGGTAGCTGAGCCCTGGTGGTGTAGTGGTTGTGTGCAGGACTGCGGCCCACAGGGTTGATGGTTCAAATCCAGAGGCAGCTCTCCAGGAGCAAGGCTGGGCTTCCTACTCTCACCAGGGCAATGACTATATATATATACACACACATATATATGTGAATAAGAAGGGAAATGTATGTACAGAAATAAGGTCCTTCAGAAAAAAAAAGGAAAACATGAACATAAATATCCCGGATATGATATATTATTAGATCCCAAATAATTAGAAATATATCCAATTTGTCCATCACTGGGCAATCTCAAAGCAATAGAGATTTGACCTAAAATCCAAAGACTGCAAAGTCCATTACCTCGGGAGAACCGCTCTCTGCTTTTTCTGACACTCAGCGATTCAGATTTAAGACATTGGAGAAGTTCAGTTCCTTCAAAAGGCAACAGTGGGGCTACGGCTAAGGCCGAGTCACTTCATGGGATTACCAAAGCAAGTCCTTCCGCTGGGATTTGTGGAGAATGCGGTACGCCTTGAAAAGATGAAATCTATCTTCCAGTTATCCTGGAGGGCAAGGCCTGGACCACCACAAAACAGAAAGCACACTTGGCCCAAAATGCATAATTCGTAACACGCAGGGTGGATTTTCAAAACTTGGGGTCTATACTAGTAAGGTGAGGATTTTTGTCCCCCTAAAAGCAGACTGCCCTTCCCTAGCTAGCCCACCCACAGAAGTGAAGTTACTTCAGAAAGAGAGAAGGAGGAGGGAGAGAGAGACCCCTACCTATTCCAGTCTTGAATTTCTTTGAGATTTCCAGAACGACACCATCGGAGTGTATATTAACTGCCCCGGCCACCACCCTCCCTTCCCAGCCATCCACTGGCCATTGTGGCTGAAACCGGAGTTCCAGATGCCCAGTGCTGGTGGAAGAGCCACGTCCAGGCCGGCCTTGGCAGGAAAGGTTGGCTACTGAGCCAAATGGGCACCCAAGAGGCTGCTGGGATCCTGTCTCCTACCATGGGCCACCCAGGCTGGTCAGTGACTAGCTGGGGGGGCCGGGCAATGCAGAGCTCTGGACTCTGGGGAGGGCTGGTCAACTATTCTTATCCAGCACTGGACATCACCTCCTGGCAGCAAGACTCCTCCCCCTCTTGCCCCATCCCAACCCTAGGGTTTCTGGGGGGTCAGACAGAGGGATGGGCGTCAGGCCTGGAACCCCCGGAAGTTACTAGGATCAGCCAAGTGCATGCAGGCTCCGGGCGGGATCTGGGGAGACCAGGCCCAGCATCCACGACTGCCTGCTGCTGCTCCTCTCAGGTGCCCCCAGGCAGCGGTTGTGCTCCATGTTCATCGTCGGCTTCAAGTTTACCTTCTTGGTGTCCCTCACCATCTCCTGGCACGTGGTGGGGGAGCCCAGCATCCCCGGGCGGCCCTACAGCCTGCAGGCCCACGTATCCTGCCCACACTTGGCGCCCCCCAAGTCACCCCCCAGGGGCCCCGATCCTGGAGACCTCAGACCGGATGAATCCCAACTTCCTGTTCATGGGCTCCGTGGAGTCGCGGCCAGGGCCCACCCCGAGGTCCGGATGGTGGTCGTGATGAAGGGACGGCTGAGTGCCGATGGTTCCCTACCCGGCCACCTGGGCCTGGCGCTGCTCAGCTGCTTCCCCCACGTGCGGCTGCTGCCGCTGGACCTGCAGGCGCTGTCCCGCTGGCCACTGGGGGCTCTCCCTGCTCCTGATGCTCCCGGACGCCGCGCCCCTGGCCCTGCCTTGGAAGTTCGACTGCGTCTACCTGGACACCGACTTCATGATGCTCAGAGGAGCCTGCGGAACCTGAGCTGGAGCGCATGCTCCACAACACTTACGCCGTCCACGTGGGGATCAAGAAGAGCCAGGGCAAGCTCTTCCAGGCCACGCCCGCTCCTGCCCCACGACGACGACGACGCACCAAGCCATGAAGATGTACTTGTGGGCTCTCCCAGCCAAGCCAAGCCTGGCCTTAGCTGGCACCGCCCTGGGCCAAGGGCCAGTGGGGTGGAAAGACAAGATGGGTATCCCCAGGCCCAGCAGGGGTGGCCAGAGGGGCTAGAAGACCACCCCACCCCCTCACCAGACCAGAGTATCTTCTCAGGGTAGAGATATGCAGGCAGGGGTAGGGGGGCGGTGGGAATCAGTGTCCCCAGCTAAGTTGACCACCTGGTCTTTGGGATGCTAGCCAAGAACAGTGAACCCCAGAGCTTCCTGGTTTTCAGTGTTTCATTAGGGCCTGGGGAACGGAGAGGCCTGAGCCGGCCCAGCAACAGGCTGCTGAGGGCCTGGGAGAGGCTCTGCCTGCCCACCCCATTCCCCCACCCCGCCCCTTCTTTCAGGGATGTTGCCAGGGCCACGTGTGCCAGCTGCCCCCGTGTGACAGGGCCGGATGTGGACGTTCTGGCTCAGGAAAGCATTTGAAAGAAAATGCCCTGCCCCTCCCCCCAATCCCAGCCCATGATGAACACCGGGAACATGATACTATTCATAAAGTTCTGACTACCAACAACAACAAAAAAGAAGTGTTTATTAAAGCAGTGACCATGGGACAAATGCTGTCTGGCAGAAACTGCCGGGTCCTCCAAATGAAAACCTGACCCCACCTGAAGTGAGACCTCCCAAGAAGAAGTGATTTCTAAGATGTACACGTAAGGGAGCGATGAACAAGGGCGAACATTTGGAAATTCCTTGCAACGAATGGGAACAATAACATAATATGCCCCCACCTTTGGAACGCACTGAAAGTAGTTCGCCATCTAGCAGAAGGCAATTGTAGCAATCAAACCACAAGGTGGGGGGGGGGGGGGGGAGGAAGCCAAAATCAGCACCTTCACAAAACACCTGCAAAAACTAGAACAAAGACAACCACACAGATCCTCCAAAGATAGACCAAAACGATTTACAAACATCAGAACATAATAAACGAAATGGAAAGCAGAAAAACCATGGGGGAAACTTACAAGAGGTTGATCCTCTGAACAGAGGAACAAACTTGACAGACCCATGGGAAGCTCTACCAAGGTGAGAAAAAACAGAGAGAGAGGGGGGCTGAGCCCCAGTGGCGTAGTGGTTGTGCGCGGAACTGCGGCCCATTGGGTTGGAGGTTCAAATCCAGTAGCAGCTCTCCAGGAGCAAGGCTGGGCCTCCTATTCCCACTACTAGGGTAGTGATGCCCCCCCCCCCAAAAAAAGAAGAAAAAACAGAGAGAGAGAATGTAAATATCTAGAATCAGAAAGAAGGATGACATTACAACAGAGACAAATGAAATAAAAAGACAAAGAACACACTACTAAGAAAGAGGGAATTATATTTTTCTTTAAGTTCAAATAGTGTATTTTTATTTTGAGATAGTCTATCCTTTTCCTTTTTTAAAAAAAGGTCATTGGACTGGGGGCTCGCACAACTCTTATCACAATCCATCCATCCGTCCATTGTGTCCAGCACATTTGTACATTGTTTGCCATCATCATTCTCAGAATATTTTCTTTCTTCTCGAGCCCTTGGTATCAGTTCCTCATTTCCCCCCTCCCTTTCTGTCCTCCACTACAAACCCTTGATAATTTATAAGTTATTCTTATTTTGTCTTGTATTACACTGTCGGATGTCTCCCTTCACCCACTTTTCTGTTGTCTGTCCACCAGAGAGAGGGTTCTATGTGGATCCTCGTAATCAGATCCCCCTTTCTACCCCACGTTCCCTCCACCTTCCCGGTATCCCCACTCTCCCCACTCATCCTGAGGGGTTCATCTGTCCTGGCTTCCCTAGGTTTCCAGTTCCTATCTGTATTAGTATACATCCTCCGGTCTAGCCAGATTTGTAAGGTAGAATTGGGATCATGATAGTGGGGGGAAGGTATGTTTCATTATTGCTACACTGCACCCTGACTGACTCATCTCCTCCCTGCAACCTTTCTGTAAGGAGAGGCATAGTTGCCTACGGATGGGCTCTGGGTCCTCACCGTGCACTCCCGATTTTTTGTTCTATGACGGAAAGCATCTTTTTTGTAAAGGTGGGGCAGGAAGTCCAAGTGTACAAATAAATGATGGTAAAAATGAATAGTTTACATTAGTGGGCACAGAGTAGAACCTGAAGTCCTACCTCATAAGAGTCAATGAGAAATGTGGAGAGTGTTGTGAAAGTCACCTCATCTGCTGCCAACTTGAGGATTAAGAGCGTAGGGGTGGAGTCTAGCCTGGTTCAAATCCAGCAGCAGCTCTCCAGGAGCAAGGCTGGGCCGCCTACTCCCACCAGGGCAGTGATGCCACACACACACACACACACACACACACACAAAAAGAAGCTGCTCAACATGGAAGCCCAGTACGTCATCTCCCAGTTTCCTCTGGTGTCCGCACTTCCCATTCCTATGACCAGAAACACGGGTCCTGCCCAGGTGCCGTGACCGCCCCACTCCACCATGAGCAGGAATGGCAGGAACCTTTCACCAAGCGTGTGAGCCTACCTATCCCTGCCCCATCCTCCTTTCTAGATGTCCCCCTTTTGTTTCCCCTGATGAGCTCGAAAACACGCTGGACTTGATCATGTTCAGTTGCTGCAGTAACTGTACAACTGTATGTGTCCCCATTCTCCTGGGGGAGCAGCCATTTTCACCCTGGGAATCTGACCTTCCTCCGGGTCTCTGGATTCTCTCTCTCTCTCTCTCTCTCTCTCTCTCTCTCTCTCTCTCTCCTTCCTTCCTTTCCTCCCCAGCCCCAGCAGTGCTTTGTGCCTGAGCCACTCAGTGTGGCTGCTTTGTGGCAAGGGTTGTGTGAGCTGCTGAGACTTGGAAAAAGGGAGTGGAGGAACAGACCTGGGGATACAGAGGGGGAGAGGGGTGCTGTTGAGAATGGAGATTACAGAGACACCCCTGAAGCTCAAGGGTGGCAGGAGGTAGGAGGAAGACAGGAGGGTGCTCCCTGAGAGAGAGGGTGGGTGGGGGCTGTTCATTGAGGAAGACGGGGGTCTCTGGGCTGACACCCCCGCCCCCAGATGTCAGGACATTTGGAAGTGAGGCCTCTGCAGAAGGAGGAACTTTCTGGCCTCAGGGACACCTAGCAGCTCACCTGAGTCCCGGGCGTCCCCAGTCAGGGGGCGGAGAGAACAGGAGGGTGGGCTCAGGGGGAGGGGGAGCAACTGGCCACGCCCCCTCGCAGCCAGATGAAAGATACCTGAGGTCTAGGGTCTCGCCTCCGTGTTGTCTTCTTCCATCAAATCCAGGTGGGTTTGGGATCCCTGAAAAGCGTCCCGCCCCCCGCAGCACCTGAGCTTGGTGGGGACCGGCAGGGGACCTAGGAGTGATTAGGGCCCCCCGACGCCCACTGATCAGCCCGCTCCCTCTCAGCCCCAGCCTGCCCTCCTGCAGCACCGTCAGGCTGTTCCTAAAACACGGGGTTCTGTCCATGGTTTTGGAAGGTCAAACGGGCCAAGAGTCTGAGATCTGAAGGCCCCAAGCGGAGCGCGAGACTGGGGTTCAGGGTTGGAGCCCCTTGGCCTAGATTGGCGTCCAATCTATGGCAGTGTCCCAGAGCCGCCGCCCGCCAGCACAGAATCTGCGACCCCAAGTTCTCAGAGAAGCGAGAGGGATGGGCGGTAAATCTGCCCAGGGAAGCCCAGCGACTAATGACGTCACACGAGGTAATTTCCACCACCACCCCCCCACCTACCCGGGATTGGCTGTCCAGACTCCAAGCCCTGCAAAGTGACTTGGCTGGGGGTTGGCAGTGGAAGGTAATTTCCAGCTGCTTGAAGGTCATGGGTTCTCTCCAGTACCTCCCCGCCCCCCTCCCCGTCCTGACACCTTTAAATTAAGCACACACACACACACACACACACACACACACATTTTAGGATCCCCCAGGTGGGCGTCTGCTCCTATGTAGACGGAAACGCAAGGGATACTCTTACCCTGTCCTGTAGCGTTGCTGCATCTGCTTCATAGCAGGGAGTTTTGTTTGGTCTATTTCTCACCTTATCCTAAGCCCTCCACATCCGGAGAAAAGAACCCCTCCTCTACCCCCCACCCCTTTCCTTTCTCCAGCCCCAGCCCAGGAACCCTCACCCCCCTCTGGCACCTTCGTGGAGGAACTCCACAATCTGAGAGTCTAAAGATGCCCAGGAGACCAGGCCGACACACTTCTTCATGGGCAGAAGAAGCCCGGTGACCGCGTCTTCCGTGAAGAATTTGGAATCTCTGCTCCAGAATCTACCAGGTAAGTGGAGGCAGACAGCAAGTCACGTGAGGGAGGACAGGGCAAAGCTGGACAGCGTGGCCGAGAATCCTTTTGCCAGATCCAAAAGAACATTCTTGCCCAGACGGGGTTAAGACTGGGGGAACCAAGGCCCAGAAAGGCTGACTGCATCCCTGTGCTCACACAGGTGCTTATACTGGGGGGAACCTGGCCTCTCACCCCCAATCCAGAAGCTTCTCAGAGACAGTTCTGGACAGAGGTGAAGGGAACCGTGGGTCAGAGAGGCCTGGGTCCACAGGCTGGTGCCAACCAGGACTGCCTCCCTGTGTGATCTGGGGAGGAGGCTGGCCCTGAGCCTCAGCTGCCTGTCTGTGAGCTGGGTGGATTCTGAGAGTCCAGGAAGCAGGGCATTCTCAGAGTCTGTGGTACATTGTAGTGTTGTCACCAGCATTTGCTGGGTTTGACAGGCGGGGGTGGGTCGTGACAGCATGATCAACAATGGAGGGAATCTCACCAACCTCACATCAAAGGAGTCTTCTGATCATCCTTCTTCCAACAGAGATGGATGTGTTCTCCTGGCAGTCTGTGTTAGTGCGGGTAAACTAGAGAAACAAATTCATAGACACGCATATGGACATAAGGGAAAGGTTTATATGCAAGAGAATGGAACATGGAGAAAGCATCCCAGCCCAGTCCAGTCCAAAGTCATAAGTCTGATATTAGCCCATATGTTCGATACTAGTCTATAAAGTCTCCTTCCAACTCACAAAACACGTGCAGTAGAGGTGTTCCTGGCGCTGGCAGGGGTCTCCCCAGGACTCCTCATTCCCAGGGTTCAGGGTCCATCAGCAGTATCCATGGGAGGTGGGAGCATCTTGGTGCTGGCTGGGGTCTCTGTGGCTTCTCCGGCCCCAGAGGTCTGGTTCCATCAGGTCAAGCCCATGTGGCCTCTCCTCCAACTCCTCCAATCTCCAGGAATCAGGATCAATCAGCATGCTGTCATCTCATCTTGTCAGTAGTTCATCTCTCAGGAAGTGAATCTATATTCTCTCCCTTCCTGTGGGAAATAACGCGAGACTTCCCAGAATTCTCAGGAGAAAGCCATGCCCACTCAGAGGCCTCATTGGCTTCTTATTGGCTATCTCCAGATTGACAGGTTAGGCTCCACCCCTAGACTCCCAATCATGAAATTGACATGAGTACATGACCGCCACACAGTCCAAGGGATATGCTTCACCAACATTAGCATCCTGAGAGGTTCATTCTTCTCTGTCTTTCCTTATTCACTGTCCAGTTTTCTCACGCATAGGAGGTCATTGCCAACATGATGGCTCTGGGTCAAGTGCACCTGAACCTTCAAAATGACCTGTTTACTCTCCCACACTTTAAAGGGGTCTTTTGCAGCAGGTAGCACTGCCCCTGAGTTTCCAAGACTATAACTCTGTGTGAGTCTGGGGAGACTAGAGAAACAAATTCATAAACACGCATATGGATATAAGGGAAAGGTTTATATTACAAGAGGAATAGAACGTTGAGAAAGCATCCCAACCCAGTCCAGTCCAAGGTTATAAGTTCGATATGAGACATATGTCCGATACCAGTCTATAAAGTCTCCTTCCGACTCATGTAGCATGTGCAATGACACCGGGACAATCACAGGACAATGAGTACAGTCTTGTGTGTCCAGCAGCAGTAGAAGTATGCTGGTGCTGACAGGGGTCTCCCCATGGTTCCCGTTTCCAGGGCTCAGGGTCCATCAGAAGTATCCAGTGGCGGTAGAAGCATCTCAGTATTGGTAGGGATCTTCCTGTGGCCTCCCAAGCATCTCAGTGCTGGTAGGAGTCTCCATGTGGCTTCTCCTCGGGCTCCTCCAGTCTCCAGGAATGCTGTCATCTCATCTCATCAGTAGTGCGTCTCCAAGGAACTGAGGTGATGGTCTCTCATCTCCATGAGGGAAATACTGCAAAATTTTACAGAATCCTCAGGATAAAGCCATGCCCACACTGAAGCCTCATTGGCTATCTCCAGATTGACAGGCTAGACGCCATCCCCTATACTCCCAATGCTGATCGACGCAGATCAGTGACTGCCACAAACTCTCAGCGGGAGCAGAAAGCCTCATCTTTCTCTCCTCAGCGCTCATAGCAGCTGTCCATTACACTGTACATGGACAGTGTAAGGGAGAGGACAAGGAAGCAGCAGGAAACAGGGCTTGGGGCTAGAGCCCAGAAGTAGGTGGACAGCCGCGTGCCCCGTCCACGACTCCACTGTCATCCCCAAGCCACCCTTCCTAACCTCCCATCTGGGTCAGACGTTTCTGTCCTCAGTCTGTGCACTCTGGGCGAGTGTCGCCTGTGGGTGGATGCCACTTCACCTGGAACAGCAGCCGCCGCGGTTGGCACGGCTGTGTCCCGGAGGCCCCGCCCAGCCCAGAAATGGGCACGAAGTGATTGCGACTGGGGTTATGGCCCATGGAGTTGGCTTGGACGCATGGCAACCGGACAACAGAACAAAACACTGCTCGGCCCGGCACCACCCGCCCATTGGCTGTTGTGTGTGAACCCAGTGTGGCAGCCGCTCGCTGTGTCCAGCCGTCTTGTGGAAGGCCTCTCTCTTCCCCCGCAGCTTTCCTTGATTCTGCTGGATGTCCTCCTCCAGAGACCGGTCTCTCCTGACAACATGTCCAACGTCTCGCCGTCCTGACCCCCAAGGAGCCTTCTGGCTGTCTTTCTTTCTGTTGTCATTCTTTCTTTCTTTCTTTTTTAACATCATTTTATTGGGGACTCTTACAGTTCTTACCACAATCCATCCACTGTGTCAAGCACGTTTGTACATTGATTGCCATCATGATTTTCTTTTTGTTTTTGTTTCTTTTGTGTGTGAGGCAACACTGCCCTGGTGGGAGTAGGAAGCCCAGCCTTGCTCCTGGAGAGCTGCTGCTGAATTTGAACCGTCAACCCTGTGGGCCGCAGTTCCGCACACAACCACTACGCCACCAGGGCACAGCCCCATTTTCAAATTTTTTTTCGTTCTACTTGAGCCCTGGGCTCCTCATTTTCCTCCTCCCTCCCTCATGAACTCTTGACAAATTATAAATGATCTTTTTTTTCATATCTTACATCATCTGCTGTCTCCCTTCATCCTCTTTTCGTTCCCCTGGGAGGGGGGTATATGTGGATCATGATGATCAGCTCCCGCTTTCTCCCCCCACCTCCTGGTATCGATACTCTCATTATTGGTCCTGAGGGGTTTGTCTGTCCTGGATTCCCCATGTTGTGAGTTCTTATCTGTACTGTGTGCATGCTCTGGTCTAGCCGGGTTTGCAGGACGAATTGCAGTCTGGCTGTATTTCTTCCAAGACAGATTTGTTTGTTCTTTTGGCAGCTGTGATGTTTTCAAACTTGGTCGCCAACCATAGTTCAAATGCATTTGGATTTGGCGTATTTTAATTTTTGGTCTCCCTTATTCGGTGTCCAATTTCCATATGCCTATGAGGCAATTGCAAATACCGTGCTTGGGCCAAGTGTACCTGCGTGCTCCAAGCCACATCCTTGCTCTCCCACACTTTAGTGAGGCCTTGTGGGGCAGTTTACCCAATGGGGTGTGTGGGTTCCCCTGGCGGGAGTCATCAGCTTTTCGGGGTTCGTGGCTTGTTAAAATGAGCATACCGAAAGCTGAGGAGAAGGACCAGAGCCAGCAGGAAGACACGGGGGCAGAGAGTGTGCTGTGGAGCTCAGGGACCTCCACTGTGGGTCTCCCACACTTGTGATTCTCAACCTGTGGGTCGAGACCTCTTAGGGGGGTGTCAAATGACCCTTTCACAGGGATAGTCTAAGACCATCAGAAAAGATACTGTAGGCTGAGCCCCGGTGGCGTAGTGGTTGTGCGCGGGACTGCGGCCCACTGGGATGGAGGTTCAATTCCAGCTCCCGGGAGCAAAGGCTGGGCCTCCTACTCCCACCGCCTGAGGGCAGTGATGCCTTAAAAAAAAAAAAGATACTGTATTTTTCGCACCATAAGACACACCTGGGTCCAGGAGCAAGGCTGGGCTTCCTACTCCTACCAGTGCAGTGATGCCA
>PVJH01024832.1:0-16731 GCA_004026705.1 Nesogale talazaci | reverse complement strand
TTTTCCCCTACTTTGGGGGGGGGGAGGGGAAAGTGCATCGTATGGTCTGAAAAATACAGTATTTCCCAAGGTCTTAGGAACCAAAACACTGCTCCTCTATCCATCTCCAGGTGGGTCCACCCACATTCAGATAAGCCCGCCTACGAGTATCCAGGTGAAGACTGTTACCCATGCTACACCATGCTTCGAGACAATAGCGCATTGTTTTGTCACTAGAAATAGATATTTCACAATCTGTAATGGCATCTTGTTTTGTGATTTATCACGATGAATGTTTCATGATGTTCCGTTTGCAGCCATGAAAATACATCCTGCCAGGCTGAGCCCCGGTAGCGTAGAAGTTGTGCGCGGGACTGCGGCCCACTGGGACGGAGGTTCAATTCCAGCAGTGGGGCTGGGCCTCCTACGTCCCACCGCCGGAGAGCAGTGATTTCTACCCCCACCCCCCCCCAAAAAAAATACATCCTGCCTAACAGGACATTTACATGACGGTTCATCACAGTAGCAAAATGACCGTGATAGGACTGAGCCCCGGTGGCGTAGTGGTTGTGCGTGGGACTGTGGCCCACTGGGTTGGAGGTTCAAATCCAGCAGCAAGGCTGGGCCTCCTACTCCTACCACTGGAGAGCAGTGATGCCCCCCCCCCAAAAAAAACACAAACAGAAATAACTGTGATGAAGTAGCAACGAAAATAACATTATGATTCGGGGTGGGGGGGGGGTCGTCACCACCATATGAAAGGGTTGCGGCATGAGGAAGGTGGAGAACCACTGCCCTAGACCCAAGAGACGGAGAGCAGCAGGTAACAGCAGAGATGGCAAGAAGTGAAAGAACCAGAGCTTCCACACCAAGAGACAGCAGGAATGTTGGACTTACTGGTACACGGAAGGAGAGCATGAGCACCTTTGTCCGGAGCTGTGCTGGCACTGTGGCGTCTGAAGGCACTCCAGTGCAAAGCTGAAGAGCTTTGTAAAGCTTGCCAAAGCAGGACAGAGGCCAGCTAGTTCAGGTGGCTGGAGCGACTCAAGGGACCAGAAGCTGAGGGTCAGCCCGGAGACCCGCCTGTGGACATTGTGTGAGAAGGAACAGTCCTGACCAAAGAACTGTACGCGGAGCCTTTCCTGTGCCTGAATTGTACTCCGCTCCTTTTCGAATCAACCTCCCCTCCGATGAGCTGAGTTCTGTGTGATCATTGCAACACATATGGCACCCAGCAGGGAAGCAGAGAGTGCCTTGGGCACAGCTGGGGTCAGAATCCCAGAGTGGGGGGATCAGAGGGCGGTAAGGTTGGGCTGAGGAGGCTTGAGCACCTTCTGCTGCAATGGAATCAGCCTTGGGTTCTGGCTGCTCCCGGTGATTCGCCCCCACCCCCCTGGTGAAGTTCCAGGAGGCTTCCTCTGCCCAAACCCTCTCCCACTTGGTGGGACAGAGGATCAGAGAAAAGGCAGGAAACCGCAGCTTGAGGTGCATGGACGCAATCACTGCCACGAAGGGCTGCAACTTTCTGGCCATCCCCAGGCTGCCTCGAGGTTGGGCAACATGTCCCAAGATCATCAAGAGTTGGTGCTAAAGGTATGCCCCACACGGAGAACTCTTTGTGGACAGGTTCACCACCCATCCGTCTCACACCATCAGGACATCAGGTCCTTGGGTTTTAGTGGCTTGTTCGTGATGTTGTGGGGTTTGTTTGTTTGTTTGTTTGTTGGCATCACTGCCCTCTGGTGGGAGTAGGAGGCCCAGCCTTGCTCCTGGAGAGCTGCTGCTGGATTTGAACCACCAACCCAGTGGGTTGCAGTCCCACTGCGCCACCGGAGCTCAGCCTGCTTGTTTGTGTTTTGTAGACCAAAAGGTCTTTTTCCCCCCGAGAACCCACAGGTGCCAGATGAATAGATTCCAGACAATCCAATTCTGACCTTCTCCTGTAACCAGCCTGGAATGAACCGAAGCTCATGTCACGAAGGACACACAACCTTTTATGCCATCCTACGTGTTACTCCTCAGAGTCCTTGCCCTCAGACCACCCATTTTCAATGCCCCCCATGGGCTCTGAACCCATCCCCATCTTATCCCTTCCATGCTTGCGTCCAGTGTGCAAGAAAACTGACTCCCTAACTGTCCGGCAGGTGGACCATCCTCACCTCGTGAATCTCGATGTTCTCCTGGTCCGGGAATGCACCTCTCTCGTTTCACTCTCATGAAATGTGAGTCTCCACTCTCAGACACAGAGCTCTAGAACCAACCATGTGGGAAAACCCAACTGCCCATCAAGTGACGAGTGAGCGACACTCACATACTCTACCCGACCTGTGCAATAGTGTCTGGCCAGAGAGGGAAAGGAAGTGGGGACACATGCAACACCCCAGATGAGCCTAGAAGATGGGGTGCCGAGTGAAAGGAGACAGGCAGAAAGGTCATGTGGGTGTGGGAAAATCCAGAAGAGGCAGATCTATGGGGACTGGAAACAGATTGATGTTCACTGGTGCTGAGAGGAGGGGCCAATGAGGAGGACTAATGAGTACAGGATTTATTATTATTATTATTATTATTATTATTATTATTATTATTATGACTAATGAGCACAGGATTTCTTTGACTAAGGGGTATAAGACTTATTTTCCATGTGGTGATAGTTACCTCACCCTGTTACTATTATAATGAAAACATGGAGACCAGAAGAACTAGATGGTGCCCAGACTACCAACTACACCAACAAGAAAGGGGTCCCATCAGAAGGTCCTAAGCAGAGTGGGAGAATCATGTGGAGCAGCACTCAAAATCCTGAGAAGAGGGGCGGAAGGGACCCCAAGACCCTGGCCCTTCCTCACCATTCAGGTCTGGACTTGAACTCAGTCTGTGTTAGAATCATCCGCCCTTTCTGACCAAAAGGGCAGTGTTTGCTCAAAGACCTGATTTCAGAGGACGAGGAAAGGAGGAGGAATGGGATCACGGACCGCAGGGAGGGAGCAGAGGACACGATGCCATATGGAGAGGATGACAATGGATGAGTTGAAACAAAATGCGCATAGACTGTTGATGGTCAGTCATGATCTGCTCTGTAAACCTTTGCGAGAGGCACAATAAAGAGTTTCAAAACAAACTAACCGCCGAGTCCCATTAAGGGGGTGTGTTTGGGGGTATATGGACTCTCAAGTAAGCCACAGAAAACAACCATCAAGTCCATTCAAACTCATAATGACCCTATAGGACAGAGTAGAACTGAGATAGTCTTTTTTTTTTTTTTTTTGGCATCACTGCTCTCGGTGGTGGGAGTAGGAGGCCCAGCCCCACTGCTGGAATCGAACCTCCGTCCCAGTGGGCCGCAGTCCCGTGCACAACCACTATGCCATGGGGGCTCAGCCCACTGAGATATTATTATTATTGCTGAGATAGTCTTTACAGGAGCAGCAGCCTCCTTTTTCTTCCATGGATCGGCTGGTGGGTTCAAACTGTTGACCTTGCAGCCAGCAGAGCCCAACGTGTAACCCACTACACCACCAGGGAGGAGTAGAGAGCACCCAGAGCAGCGGTTCTCAACCTGTGGGTCGCGACCCCTTCGGGGTCGCAGGACACTTTCACGAGGGTCACCCGACTCATCACAGTAGCAAAATGACAGTGATGAAGTAGCCACGAAATTAATTTTATGGCTGGGGGTGGGGGGCGGTCCCCAGCACACGCGGAACTGTATGAAAGGGCCGGGGCATGAGGAAGGTTGCCCTAGAGCGTAAGAAGCAAGAAGAGAAAAAGGAAGGGACATGTCAACTTTCTTCTCACCCCAAACTTTCCTGCCACAACCCAGACTGGCTGACAAGTGAGTGATTAAGAGAAGCTGCTGGCTGACAAGGGCAGGAGTGGGTGCAGGGACTCGGGGGTGTCAGGGGATGGGTGTCTGTACCAGGCTGGGGACCCTGACATGAACAGAAAGGAAGCCGAGTGATTTGGGGGCGTAGGGGGATGTTGAAGGGAACCGTTTCAGAGAGATGTCCCCTGCCCCAGGCTCACACATCAGGGTCCAGTGTGCCCACGGTGCACACCCCATGCTCCCTCCTGGGCAACACCCTCCCCACCGGCCATGGTGTTTGTCAGCAACCTTCGACCTGTCCTGTCCCCAGGGTGGGCAAACATTACCAGCAGTGGACAGCAAACAGCAGGCCCTTCTCTGCCCGCTGACCTTGGGCCTAGGGCAAGGGTCAGAGCCCTCCCCTGGCCTACCTCCCCCCCCCCCACCCCAGGCCTGCTCCAGTCTTCCTCCTGCCCTCTGGGAGATCCATGGGGAGGTAGGCTTAGCTTCTCTTGCCTCAGCTGGTTAATTACAGATGAGCAGGGTTCAAATGCACCATTTGCGGGCTACGAAGGCTGCAGGAAGTGTCTTCACTGGCCCAGCCCTGAACTGTATTTCCTCACCTGTTTAATGGCTTGGTTTTGGGAAGCAGAGATGGGTTTTGTTGTGAGTTCTCTCCCCTCCACAAACACTCCTTTCTTTTGTGTTTTCCTGGGTGCCAGAGCTCATGCCGGGGTAATGGGGATGGCTAGAACTGTGCTGGAAGCGAGTTAGTTCTTCAGGTTGTAGCCAAAGTAAAGTGCCATATGGAATCCTTCAAGATCTTGAATCACTTCTTTGGGAATCATTTTACTGGGGGCTCATTCAGTTCTTATCACAATCCATCCATCCATCCATCCATCCATCCATTGTATGTCAAGCGCATTTGTACATTTGTTGTTCTCATCATTCTCAAAACATTCGCTTTCTACTTAAGCCCTTAGCTCCTCATTTTTTAAAAATTATTTTTAAATCATTTTATTGGGGCTCGACCATCGCTTATCACAATCCACCCTTCCATCTATCCATTGTATGTCAAGCTCCTTTCCATGCCTGCTGTCATCATCATTCTCAAACCACCTGCTTTTCGACTTGAACCCTTGACATCAGCTCCTCATTTTTCCCTCCTTGAATGACTTTTTAGCTCCCTCACTGCCAGCCAGGTGATACTGACTCATAATTGTCAGTATAGGACAGGGTAGGGCTGCGCCTGGGAGATTCTGAGACTATAACTCTTTTATTTTTTTAATTTTTTTTAAAATTTTTTTTGGGGGGGGGCATCATTGCTCTCCGGTGGTGGGAGTAGGAGGCCAAGCCCCACTGCTGGAATTGAATCTCCGTCCCAGTGGGCCATAGTCCTGAGCACAACCACTACGCCACTGGGGCTCAACCCCTTCTATTTTCATAAAGTTAAATTTTTTAATGTATTATTAATTGGGAGTCACTACACGTGGCAGTCATGTACTTTGGTGTCAATTTCATGACTGAGAGTGTAGGGATGGAGATTGTCAATCTGGAGATAGCCAATGAGACCTCTGTGTGAGCATGGCTTTCTCTGAGAATCCTGGGAAATCTCGCGGTATTTCCCCTGTGGTGGGGAGAGACGATAGACTCAGTCTCTTGGAGATGCTCTACTGGCAAAACAAGATGGTGGCATAGTCCTGAGTGCTAGGAGCTGGAGGAGCTGGGGGAGAAGCCACACGGCCTTACCCTGATGGAACCAGATCTCTGGGACCAGGAAAGCTACAGAGAGACCCCTGCCAGTGCTGAGATGCTTCTACTGCCAATGGATACTGCTGATGGACCCTGAGCCCTGGAAACAAGGAGCCATGGGGAGACCCCTGCCAGCACCGGGATGCTTCTACCGCCACTGGACACATAAGACTCTGCACCCACTGCCCTGTGATTGTCCTGGTGTCATCGCATGCGTTTCATGAGTCAGAAGGAGACTTTATAGACTGGTATTGGACATATGGGCTAATATCAGACTTATGACCTTGGACTGGACTGAGTTGGGGTGTTTTCTCAATGTTCCATTTCTCTTGTATATAAGCCTTTCCTTTATATCCATATACATGCTTATAAGTTTATTTCTCTAGTCTACCCGGACTAACATGCTACATATTACAGCATCCCATACTTCAGTCACATCAAGCAGACTTGTCCAATTGCTACCAAAATGCGTTTCCAAACATCCCTTTCCTTCCTGGACCCCGTGACAATCGTGCCCCATCTTTTCAACAGCTTTCTTGGCACTTCATCCTCCAAAACATGCAGGTCAGTGATTCCATCCTATCGAGAAGACTTGTACAGTCACGATCCTGGTCCAGTTTAGAACACTGTCTTGTGACTTGTCCTGCTGGTTATTGAGTTGTGGCAAAAATATGCACAACACGAGGGTGGCAGCGTGGGGAAGAGAGGGGTCAAAAAGAGGATCTGATACCAAGGGCTCAAGTAGGAAAGAAAATGGTTTGGAAATGTTGATGGTAACTATTGTGCTTAACACAATTGAATAACGGATGGTTAAAAGATTTGTAAGGGCCCCCCAATAAAATGATTTTGCTTAAAGAAAAATATTGTGGCGGTCAGGTGCATATGTTAATTTCATAATTGAGATGTAGGGGTGGAGTCTAACCTGTTATTCTGGAGAGAGCCATTGAGTAGCCATGAGGCCTCCGTGTGGGCATGGCTTTCTCCTGAGACTTCTGGGAAATCTCGCGATTTTTCCCTCGTGGAGATGAGAAGCTATCTCCCCAGTTGTTGGGAGTTAGTCTTAGAGACAATGAACTATGGACAAGACAAGATGGCAGTGTCCCAGGAGTTGCAGGAGCCAGAGGAGAAGCCATGTGGCCTTGCCTGGATGGAACCAGACCTCTGAAGCAGAAGAAGCCACATGGAGACCCCTGCCAGTGCTGAGTTGCTTCTACCACCACTAGATGCTGTTGATGGACCCTGAGGCCTGGAAGTGAGGAGCCTGTGGAGACCCCTGCCAGCACCGGGATTCTGCACCCACTGACCTGTGACTTCACGAGTCGGAAGGAGATGTTATAGACTGGGATCGGGCATATGGGCTAATATCAGACTTATGACTTTGGGTTGGCATGCTTTCTTAATGTTCCATTCCTCTTGTATGTAAACCTTTTCCTTATATCCAGATGCATGTCCATGAATTTTGTTTCTGTAATCTACCTGGACTAACACAAATATATATATGTATATGTATACACGACAAAACATTGTCCAGCTCAACAAGTTCTACATGCAGAATTCCATGCCATTGATCCTATTCTTTGTGCTGTACAACCATTGCTGTCCCTCTTCAGATTGTTTCACTGCCACAAAGACAACTCAGTGCCCCTCAAGCAAAAACTCTTCCTCCTTCAACCATGGTAATCATAGGTCAAGTGTGGCTTCTTCCTTTTTTGTTTTGGTTTTTTTCAGTAGTTTTCTTGATGTAATCACATACCATACATCTCCATAGTTGAATCGCCGTTTTTTAGAATATTGTGACTGGTTTTAATAAATGCCATTACATACATTCTCATTCACCAATCAAAAAATACTACCAGTAACAGATAATATTGTAAATCTTACCTAGAGATCAATTAGCTCCCTAACAACTTCATATTCACAAGAGCATCATTGTATTTCCATTGTGCTCTCTCTCTTCTTTTAAAAATCATTTTATGGGGGGATGGTGCAACTCTTATCACAACCCATGCATGCATCCATCCATTGTGTCAAGCACATTTGCACACTTGCTGCCTTCTTCATTCTTGAAACACTTGCCTTTTACTTTAGCTCCTCTTATCAATTCCTCATTTTTTTCACCTCCCTCCCTGTTCCTTTCCCTCATGAACCCCTGATAATTTATAAATTATTACTATTTTGTCTTGTCTTACACTGTCCAACATCTCCCGCCTTCCCCCACTTTTCTGTTGTCTGTTCCCCCGGGAGGAGGTTATATGTAGATCCTTGTGATAGGTTCCATTGCTTTTTGTGTGTGTGTGTGGGCATCACTGCCTCTGGTGCTCGTGGGTGCTACCCAGTGCCGCTCCTGAGAGCCGCTGCTGGATTTGAACCGCCAAGTCCGTGGGCCACAGCCCCGCACTCAACCACTTACGCCACCGGGGCTCGGCCCGGTTCCATTGCTTTTTAAGCATTGTATATCCATCACCACAACCAGTTCTAATGCTCCCACCCACCCCCTACCCTGAGATGATAACTCTGTCAGGCAGTGGTTCTCAGCCTTCCTCATGCCGCGACCCTTTCATACAGTCATGGCCCTCCCACCCATAAAATTATTTTCGTTGCTACTTCATAACCGTCATTTTGCTACTGTTCTGAATCGGGCAGCCCCCCCCCCCCAAGGGGTTGTGACCTACAGGTTGAGAACCACTGCCTTAAGGGACTAGAAAGCCTCACCTTTCTGCCAAGAAGGCGCTGGTGGCTTGGAACTGCGGACCTGGAGGCTAGCAGTCCAATGTGGCACTCATGGAGGCACCAGGACTCCTGACTTTTTAGTACAGTTGTGCAAATAGGGCATGAGACACAGTGGTACGAGAAGTGTGTGGTGTTTGTATAACATTCAGGTATCCCTGGGCCTTTGGTCCACCATCCTCAGACCGACGAACCCCATCCGCTGCCCCCGTGTCCAAGCCGTGTGGCTTTGCAGGTGACGGAGCCTCTCCCCAAGACCTCACAGCTGTCAAGTTGATTTGGACTCTTCCAGACCCTATAGGACAGGGTTGAACTGCCCTTGTAGGGTTAGGAGACTGGAAATCTTTATGGGAGAAGAAAGCCTCGTCTTTCTCCCACAGACTGGCTGGTGGTTTCAAACTGCTGACTTGGGAATTAGCAGCCCAAGACGTAACCGCTACAGCAGAGAAGGGGTCATTCCCGCCTGTCTGTCCAGCTCTTTGATGTTGCCAACATCCTGCCATGAGACCGGGCCGCACCTTACCTTCACTCAGACTTGGAAAGGCCAGGGTGGCGGGGGGGAGGGGGGGTGCTCACCACACCCATTTTACAGATGGCAAAACCAAGGGTCCCACCAGCGACTGGTTTGGCCCACGTCAGGCAAAGAAAAGACTTGGTGAGTGGGGCGGGTGGAAGTCTTGGGTCAGAACCACCAGAGGGAAAAGATCTGCATTACAGAACTCACGGAAGTGGGGGGTGGGGGTGGAGGTGGGGGTCCTTGAAGACCATCTAGCCACAGCGCATCAGGGGAGAGACGTCACACAAAGCATCCACACTCGAAGGTCGTGGCTCAGCCAAGTTGGGTTGTTGTTGTTTGTTTGCCATGTTTGTTTGCCATGAAAAGACTCCAAGTCCATTTCAAGTTTACTCTTTCTCCTCTGTTAGAGGAGCCAGCCTCGGACACAAACACATCATCAACAGGTCCGGCAGGCGCAATTGTACCCACTATGATAACAGTACAGTGGAGTCATAGAAATTATGAGAGATAGAAGAGAAAGTGACATGAAGGATTCATACACATTTCCTGGCAGCATCCTCACCTCCTGGGAGGCCATGGTCTCAGCAGCCTGTCCCACACACAGTGTAAGCAGGGAATTGGGGGAGGGGGGAGTGCGGGCAAGGAGAATCTGGGGAGCCCAAGAGGAGCTCACGTTTATTGCTAACCGCTAACCCAGGTTTTTATCGACGTCGAGGGTGTGATTGTAGGTACTCCCACGTCACAGGAAGGAGATGTACAATAGGCAGAAGCGTAACAGGAAGGGGATGAGCTAAGGGCATACATGTGACATCAAAGATGGGCCCTAGACCCAATATGGCAGCCTCATCCTTGGGTGGGCTTGACCTCCCTGGGCTCCTACCAGGAGGTCGTGTACTGCTGTCCTTATCAGAAGGGAGTAGGCCCTGCTTAGGGTGGGACAGACCTGACAGTCTGATGGCTCTGGATGGCTGATAACCCTGTTGACCTCCAGGTGTATAGTCATTTGCCACGTGTGGCAAGCAGCTAAGTATGGCATATATTTGGGGAAGACAACTTGGGAGAAATCTGTCTCCCACACTCCTCTTTTCTCTCTCTCTCTCTCTCTCTCTCTCTCACACACACACACACACACACACATCACTGCCCTGGAGGGAGGAGGATGTCCAGCCTTGCTCCTGGAGAGCTGCTGCTGGATTTGAACCACCAACCCTGTGGGTCACCGTCCCACACACAACCCACTGCGCCATCAGGACTCAGCTTTCCCACACTCCTCTTAAACAAACACTCAAGGCACTATTTAGGTCGGAGGGATAAGGAATCTGGAGGGACTGAAAAAAATTCTTTTAATTAACATTCTGTACATGTTTACACAACCCGCCTCAAAAAATTAAATCAACAACAATATCCTGTGAAATCCTCCACATATGTGGGGTGTGTCCCCCCCCCAATGCAGTCCCCATTCCTCCCCTCTCCTTGTTACCACCCCGTCCCTGACCTCTTAGTCACCAGAGTCACGCTTCTCCTTGTTTGCTTTTTCTTATAACCCCGGGGACATAATGAAATATTTATCTTTGTAAGATGGACTGAGTTTGCTAAGCCTGATGCTCTCCAGCTTGGTCCCGGGTCTTGCTGTGTTTAAGAGCATTGTCATTCTGTTGTTTTTTTTTTACAGGGGCCTAATATTCTCATAGTACTAGGGTTTGTTTATCCATTCCTCTATCATTGGGGTTTGGGGTTCTTTCCGTGTGTTTGCTAGGATGGAAACTCAAATAAAGTCTTATAGCAAAAACCCACTGAACCGCCCCATAATCGCCTTGCTTGTCATCTCCCCACCCCCCTTGGTTTCTTTATCAAACCCTTTATCGAGGGTTTAGTTGAAGGCAGGACATGTGCAAACTGGAGATAAGCAGATTCCTTCCTGGGCAGCAGGCTTCCCAAGGAAGGGCAAGCATCCTGGGCAATATTGACACAGCTCAGGCAGGAACTGATCACCTAATACTCTCAGAGGTTTCCTAAACCCCCCTCACCGCTGTCATCCAGATGGCTGACTCATAGTGACCCTGAAGGACAAGCGACAGCTGTACCTTCATCCTGTGATGGGTTTGAACTGCTCACCTTGTGACTAGCAGCCCAATGGATAGCCCAGGACACCACCAGGGCGCCTTGAAGAAGAAGAACTCTGTCACCACCCACCCGCTGTCCTCAAATCGATTCTGAGTCCTCTCAGCCACTGCCGGACGCTTCATGACCCTCTGGGACGGCGTCAAACGGCCCCTGTGGGTTTCCAAGACTGTGAGCTCTTTGGGGAAGCAGAAAACGCCATCTTCCCTCCTTCAGAGCAGCTAATGGGCTGCACCTGCTGACGCTAGGGTGAGCAGCTTCACTGAAGCACCGGGGCGCCCCTGCTAGCAACTGGATGTAGCATTTCTGAGGCTTGAAATCTTTTTTTTTTTTTTTTGGGCATCACTGCTCTCCGGTGGTGGGAGTAGGAGGCCCAGCCCCACTGCTGGAATTGAACCTCCGTCCCAGTGGGCCGCATTCCCGCGCGCAACCACTACACCACCGGGGCTCAGCCCCTGAGGCTTGAAATCTTGACGGGAGCAGACAGCCTTGTCTTTCTCTTGAGGAGACGGGTGAGTTCAAACTGCCGACCTCGGTGTCCCAGGAACACGGGCAGGTTAGAGGAGGGCCAGGCCTCCCTGGAGAACACAATCTCTGTGGCTGCCCTGGTGACTCCAGAGTAGCCTCAGCTGGACTGGAGGTGGAGAGGTCCGCGGAGGGCCCTGTTTTGTAGTGACCTTGAAGGTTAGGGTTCTTGGCAAATTGCTGCCTCCGTGGGTCACCTTTACAGAGATCGCGGGAAGCGGGCAGGGCTGCAGACAGCTCAAGAAACGCCCCAACCCAACCCACTGCCTTTCCCAGGAGCAGTGTCGTGAGCGGCGAGAGCAATGATGAGAAAACACTCTCAATGACATTTTCTTTTCAATGGCATTTTTTAACGCTCAGGTTTATGCGCTGCGAACATTCACTGCAAACATCAAACAATTTGAAGTCTTAGGGGTCAGGGAGAAGCAAAGTATACTGGAGCAAGCAAGTATCATGGCATATAATCATAAAGTGACCAGACGTCGTGCTTTTCAACAATTTAACCACATCCTGCGGCATTTTAAAATTTAAATTAATATATTGCAATACTATTTTTGCGTTCTATGAACATTTTTGTTGTTCCTTATAGACCAAATTTTTAACCAGGAACCCTCTCTCCCCCGAGTTAATGATGTCCTGCTTAACATCTGGTCACTTTATCATAAAGGTTCATTCAGCAAGCATCTTAAAGTTACAAGTTCCAGCCCATTCTGGCCAATGCCTTCATCGGTGTACTCACCCTGGGCACCAGGTGGAGAGAGGAGGAGTTGATGTCTCCTGGATTCTTGCTCTCCGACCTGACCAACTCTGGGGTCCAGGTTTTATACACCGTGGCAAGCAAAGTTTGGAAATTCTCACCATGTCCAGTTGCCTTGGTTACTTCTATCAGTCTGGTACATTTGGTGGTCCTAGGTTGAGTGTTCTTCTGGCGGGAACGCATCATCTCATCCATCTACTGGAGAACGTCTGGTGGATTCTGACTGCCACCCCTCTGGTTAGCAACCTAACACATAGTTGCTTTACCACCAGGGCTCCTTGCAAAAGAGGGAAGGATCCCCAAAAGGATGAGGTAGAGATGAGGCCTAAGCCCAGTCTGGGCAGCTGGGGAGTGGGGCATGCTGGGAAGGAGAGGGCGAGAGAGGGAGGGCTAGGAGCGCTGCGTGAATAGACCACCGCTTCGCTCTCCCGAGGAGAGGCAGGTGACCTGGTCTGTACCACTCGATTCTCCCCTGGGCAGCCCAACGTTTCATCTGCCGTGCCACAAAGGAGACGTGCTACTAAAAATGCGAGATATTTGGAAAGACGACAGACAGCCCGGGTGAAGCCTTGGAGACCCGGCACGGGATATCGCGTGTCCTCGATGACAGGAAAACACCCACGTCAGACAAACAGGGAGAGATGAAATTGAACTGTGTCTACCAGGAGGAGGGTAGCCGGGGGGCGCCAAGAGTCAACAGTCAACTGCAAGATCAGCAGTTCAAAACCACTGGCCCTTTCGAGGGAGAAAGAGGAGACGACGCCCCTCATGAGTCAGTCTCAGAGACCCACAGGGGCCGGTCGTGGTGTCCTGGTGGGTCACTCTGAGTTGGGGTTGGCTTGGTGGCAGAGAGCAAGCATCCATCCCACTTGTCTTCGTCTTCCTGGTGCCCTTGAACACTGTTGGTGCTTCCTAGCTTGCCTTTGTCCCTTTCCAATTTGAACTCGGCTGGTGTTGGAAGGCTATCGAAAACACCATGCAGTTTTGAGGAGACTCGATCTGGCGTGGGAAAGGAAAAACCCATTGGGCCATGCAAAAAAGGAAGAAGGGAAGGAGGGAGGACAGACGAAAATCCTATGGAGAGCTCAGTTGGAGGCTGGTTTGCAGAAGCCCTGGTGGCTGCAAGTGGGGCTGCTAACCACAAGGTCAGCGGTTCGAAACCCCAAGCTGCCCTGTGGAAGAATGGTGAGGCTTCCTGTTCCTACAAGGTGTGACAGTCTCAAAAAAACCCCCGGAGTTGAACTCTGTCCTTGAGGGTGCCTGGGCGTTGGGATGGGCTCAGTGGCAGCAGGCCCTTGCTTGGCCGTTGGTTTGCTTTGGGTTTCCCAGGAAAGGCGAGGGAGAGGCCAGGTGCTGTGTAGGAAGCGGTTTCTGTTTATGGGCATGGGGAATTTGGCAAAGGAGACTGGTGAGGGCGACGCCTCTGGAGGCCGTGGGTGTAAGACGTCAAGTTGGCGAACGTTGGGTTCCACCTACATTTTTCTAACCATTCAAACCAGAAAGAAACTGCAAGGGGTGGTGGTCATGACAGAGCATGCATGGACCTATGGCTGCGAATTCCACTCCGACTCCGAAGGACCTTGCAGGATGGAGTGGACGTGTCCCCGTGGGGGTACGGAGAGCAGGCAGCCACGTCTTTCTCCTCGGGAGCAGCTGGTGGGCTTGAACGGCTGATCTTTGGGTTGACAGCTGCTCCCCTGAGAAAGGTCATTGGTCACCGAATTCTACTCCCAACTGAAATGCCAAGTGACACGTGTGTGCATACTTATATAAGACAAAAACGTAGCGAAGGCAAGCCCAAAAAAGAAAGACCCGAAAGGCTCGCATGAGGCCCCTCCAGGCCCTTGGCCCAGGAGCCCTGGAGTTCAGGGATCTCGGAGATGAAAGCGATCATGATAACAGGGCTATGATGACATGGGCTCTGACTCTAGCCAGGGTCCACCTTAAAGGTGTCCCTTGTGCAACACAGAGTTGCTTAATATGGCCCTTCCAGCTATTCTGATAAGGAGCCCTGGTGACATCATGGGTCGCTAACTGCACATTTCTAAACCACCAGCCACTCTAAGAAAGACTTGAATCAAGATTTGCAGACTCGGGCTGAGCCCCGGTGGCGTAGTGGTTGTGCGCAGGACCGCGGCCCACTGGGATGGAGGTTCAATTCCAGCAGCCTGCTTCACAGGAGCAAAGGCTGGGCCTCCTACTCCCACCACCAAAGAGCAGTGATAACTAAACGATAAAATAAAATTATTTTTAAAAATTAAGATTTACAGAGCTGAGCCCCAGTGGCACAGTGGTTGTGTGTGGGACTGTGGCCCACTGGGATGGAGGTTCAATTCCAGCTCCACAGGAGCAAAGGCTGGGCCTCCTACTCCCACCACCAGAGGGCAGTGATGCCCCCCCCCTAAAAAAATTAAGATTTATAGACTCAGGGAGGGAATTCTAGAGATTCACTCTAAATTCTACTCAACTCAATGTCAGGGAGTTTGAGTCTTTGTAACACCCACTGGTGACTGGGTGGAGTGACACACATGAGGTGCTTTTGGCCCATCAAGGAGATTGACTAGTTTTTTTTAACAAGGTACAAGGGGTATTCCGTGCCCCCCCCAAAAAAAAAAAAACATGAAAAGAAGCTCTGCAAGGCAGAGCTTTGGAAGGGGAAGAGTTTTTGTAGTATGTATTTTTCTCATTAGGGTGCAATTCACTCTCAGTTAGTGCACCCAGTGGCGTGGCCTGGGAAGGTTCTCTCTGGTCACAGCGAATTTTTCGTAAAAGCAGTTTTACTCGACCCTTGTTTTGGAAGATGGCCAATTAAGAGAACAGCATGCAGCTGTGATATTTTGTTTCCTGGTGGGGAAACCAGGCCGCAGAAACTATAGTGATGTTGAACACAGCTTACCAGGACAGCGCTATGAGAAAAACTCAAGTGTACGAGTGGTTTTCTCATTTCAAAAAAGGTGACCGGTTGATTGACGACAAACTTCATTCTGCACATCCATCAGCTTCCTGAACAGATGAAAATGTCAACAGAAGTCATGTACTTGTGTTCAAAGACAAAGGATGGACCAGTGAAGCGATGTGAAAGTTAGCTGGACTATCTTGGAGCTCGGTTCAGCAAAGTTTTGAAAAATTTGGAAATGAGAAGGGTCACTCTGACACGTGTCCCTCAGATTCTGACTGACCAGGAGAAAAGAGATTTGAGTGGAGACACGCTGTGCTTTGAAAGACGCAGTTCTGAAGCAACCCAGACTGTTTTTCCCCAAGGTCATTACTGACGGACGATGAGACACAGTGTTAGTCTTACAACCCTGAAAGCAAAGATGAAGCAAGCCAGTGGAAGATGCCACCACCACCTTGCCTTTAAAAGCTCATCAAGGGAATCAAAGGTCAAGATGATGGCCCTTTGTGATTTTTTTGAAGTGAGGGGGACATGAAAGCAGAGCTCATCCTCTGACCCTGGATCCCTACGTTGGAAAACTCCTAGACTCAGCAAACAGAGAAGCGTGTAACACTGGAGACAGTGAGAAGCAGCAGCAGTCACAGGTCAGCCGCAGCTCTAAGAGATGGCGTGAGACACTGCCGTTGACTTCCCAGCTCTCAGAGTGAGACAGCCTTTGGCAGGAGTCTTGCTGGCAGAGTAGGATGCCCCTGGGCACTTATTGGCAGTGTTAAAGAACTTCGTAACACTTGTCCAAGCAGAAAGAGGGACCGAATCAACCCAAGACCCAGGGCATGAGGACCAGAGCTAACAAAGCTTAAAAGAGGCTGTTCTGATGGAAGAAGTGCATCCTGAATGAGTTCTATTCCTGTTACTTTCCTGATAGCCCCCACAATCATGAGTATGGTCTGTGAGCTTGGGGGGGGGGGGGGGGGGGGGGACATGGCAAAGAATAATAGCATCCAACAAGGAAAGTAGAGAGTACCTTGGCAGGATTGATAAGTATCAGAAACGATGAGAGGAGGCGTGTCTGTCCCTTGGCTGGTGGGAATGCCTTGATGATGATTCTGTCTCCCCTCTGCAATTTTAGAGGCCAGAACTCTTCACCAGGGCCATTTTTTTGGAGCTTCGTGGGTTGTGCATTGGGCCTGACCACTGCAAGGTCAGCTGTTCAAGACCAGCAGGCGCTCCTTGGGTGAAAGAGGAGGCTCCCTATTCCTGTAAAGAGTTACAAAGTATGAAACTCACAGGGTCAGGGCTACTCTGTCCTATAATAGGGTCACTGGCTGAGCCCCGGTGGCGTCGTGGCTGTGCGCAGGACTGCGGCCCACTGGGACGGAGGTTCAATTCCAGCAGTGGGGCTGGGCCTCCTACTCCCACCACCGAGAGCAGTGATGCCCCCCCCCAAAAAAAAAATAGGGTCACTGTGAGTCATCACAGACTGGGTGGCAGTGAGAGTTTGAGAGTTTTATTTATGGTGATGGGAAATTTGGGCAGCACCTCGGCAGAAGAATGCATCCACAGACCTCAGTACACACAGACCGTGGAATCTTACTCACAGCTGAAGGACAATGATGAAATTGTCCAGCGCCTTGTGACATGAGTGGATTTGGAAGACA
>PVJH01024831.1:0-32543 GCA_004026705.1 Nesogale talazaci | reverse complement strand
TAGATCAAGTCATTAAAAAATTTCAGACAAGAAATCTAGATCCAGATAACTTCACTATAGAATTCTTCCAAGCATTCAGAGAAGACTTAACACCAATCCTGCACGTATTATTCTAGAATATAGAGAAGTCAGCAAACTCCCAAACTCATGTTATAAAGTGAGCATAACAATGATACTAAAATTATCCAGATATGCTACAAAGATAAGAAATTATAAGGAACAAAATCAAGGAACAAAAATCAAAATCAATGGGCCAATTGACTCCTGATATGATCGCTGAAGACAAATGGATACAGATGCTGAGTGGAAGAAATGATAGTGTCCTGCTACCAAACAATTGAATGTCTGGAGTCTCAAAGACTGGAAGATAATTGAGTCGCCATTCAACGCAGAAACAGCAAAGCCCACATGGAAGAAGGACACAGCCTGTGTGATCAAGAGGGCAGTCGGGAGCAGGTATTGAGCATCAAATCACAAGATCCAAGTCATCATGAATCAGGAAGAGGTCAGGGTGGGGTCCTAAGGCCCACTGGTACATAATTGGTCACCATTTTACTGGGAACTCAAGGGAGGACACAGACCAGTCAAGGGACAACAGGGCAGCGATGATGCATACAAGTTTCCTCTAGTTCCTGAAGCCTTCCTCCCCCCAACCACCATGGTCCTAACTCTACCTTACAAATCCAGATGGACTGGAGAAGGTATACTAGTAGAGAGGGGAGCTGGAGATATGGGGAAACCAAGATTGATGAGCCCCTTCGGGCCAGTGATTAGATTGGACCTGGTGGAACGGTGGAAAGAAGGTGGGGTAGAGAGACGGAGCCAACTGCAAAGATATACACAGAAGCTCCTATTTGAAGGATGGGTATCATAGGAATGGGTTAGGGGAAAGGTCAGGCAATGTAAGATATGACAGAATAATAATAATGTATTGAGGGTTGGCGGGGAGGGGAGAGGTGGGGAGGAGGGGAAGGAATGGAAAAGCCCATATCAGGGGCTCAAGGGAAAAGGTGAATGATTGGAGAACAATAACAGCAGCAGACATGTGAAAGTGCTTGGCACAGTATGTTTATTTATGTATTGTGAAAAAAGATGTACGAGCCCACAATAAAATGATTTTAATAAAAAAAGAAAAAAGAAATAAGTAATGTCCTTATGAACATAAGTGCAAAAAATTCTCAACAAATTGGTGAATATAATCTAACAATATATCAAATATTATTATACCATAATTAAGTAAGAAGCATATCAGGCAAACTAGGATGATTCAACATAAAGAAATATTAATAATGTAATCACCACAAAATAAAAGATAAGGAAGATGTGATCATATCAATAGATGCAGGAAAAGCATTCAATGATATTTTGTACCTAATAAAAATCTTCATTAAAATAAAAATAAAGACCAGTGTCTAGGATCTTAAAGACTTGTCTTAAAAGAGGTAGTAGTTTAAGTGGGATGATCTACCAAGTCCCCTTGTAAGAAGTACACCAGCCTGTGGCATCCAAAGACTGTAAGTATTACAATCTAAACCTAAATGAGGAAGCAATCTCAGAATTTAAATATCTGGTTCACAGAAGGCTCTGAACATCAGTGGAAACCTAAAATACATTCACTGGGTCCACATATAATTTAAGCTTCCAAGGAATCCCTATTGACCATGTATGATGGGTGTGAATCATGGCTGATACCTTGTTGTCAGATAAAGAATATTGCAAAGGCAATTATGGTAGATATAATTAGGTTAAAATATAATATTTCATTCAATATCTCTTTCTATCTATTAAAAATTGTTTCTGTTTAATTAAAAAAGAAGTGAAGGAGAAATATATGTTGACTAAGCCTCTGGTAAATTCATTCTGACAATAGCCCCTGGATGTGAATAGCCTTGCTGTCAGGCAGAATACACTGAAAAGCATATTATTGCAGATGTACTTAGGTTAAAATTTAATACCTTATCATTTGATCCTCCTATGGTCCAATTAAATTTGTTCTAGTTTTTCAGTATTTTCCGCTTTATTTTCAATTGAATTTTTCTCTGTACTTGCTGTCAATTATTTTTGTTTCTTTGTTTTCTGTATATGAAATCCAAAATAGGTAAATCTATAGAGACAGTAACTGGATTAGTGGTTTGCTGGAGTATAGCAGGGGAGGATGGGGGTAAATCGTGAGCTTTTAACAATGAATACAAAAAAAGAACAAATGTTCAACAGTTGATTGTGTTAATGATTTTACAACTGATTAATTTAACTGTTTAATTGTATAATATGTGGATTCTGTGCCAATGCAGCTGTTTAAAATAAAAAATAAACTGAGAATAGAAAGGAAGTGTTCTCAATACAATAAAGGCCAAGGGAGAGAAACTGAAAACAGAACACACTTCACCCCATGTAACAAAGGACTTAAGATGGATCAAAGACCTGAATGTAAAATTCAGAGCTACAAAGACCATCAATGAGAAAATGGGGCCAAACTTATGGACCCTATTCCAGAACACGGACGTGCTGTCAAATACAGTGAAGGAAACAATTGCCACAGATGGTAAAATAGATGAATGAGACTTACTAAAAATAAACATATGTTTATTTAAATTAAACATATGTATATTTACTAAAATAAACATATATGAAAAGAGATCCTACATAAATAAAAAGTTGACAACAGCACACTGGTAAATGGACAAATCTCTAAAATCTGTAGGAAACTAGAAGACCTCACTAATGAATAACCCAATTGATAAGCTCATAAAGAACATGAACAGAATGTTCACTAAAGATAGCCAATAAACATGAAGAGATATTCATCAATAACCATTCGGGAGATTAAAATCAAGACAAAAGTAATATAAAACTTTATTTTCCCATGAGAGTCATTTCGAAGACAAAACTCAAAATGACAAATGAGGAGAGGCTGCAGAGAGACTGAAACTCTTAAGTAAAAATCTTATCAGGAACTGACCTATTCAGCTGCTTTTTCACTGAAGCACTATGCACAATAGCAAAATGAGCAAGGCAGTGCATTTTCCATAAGTGACATTATATACTCATATGAACTGATATATAAATAAAGGTGTGCTATCATTTTTTATAGCAGGAACATTCTTCTTTCTCATTTTTGGATATTTTTCCACTATGAACACTAATTCTAAAGATTAGAGATCATAATTTAAAAGTATTTAGAGATATAGAAATGCTTTTCACTGACTTTCTGTACATACATATCTCATCATTCTGTTTTCCACATTTAAACTTTCTTAGCATCATTATTTGTGTGACTTGGTATCCAGAAAAATACACTTGGGTTGACTACTGAAATATAACGAAGTTCTGACATGAAAAAATTAACTTGAAAAATCAATACTTGGATAGTTATTTAAAAGAATCGGAACTAAAAGGGAAACAGCTGTTAGGTTAATGGAACATAAATATGATATATTGCTTGTATTGGGTTTTAGTTTATTTATAATTTTATTTTTAACTTCATTCTATGATTAATATATTTCCAGATGGCATGATTTAGTGTCCAAATCTCCAAATTTTTGCTCTTACAATTTAACTTGTGTTATTTATATCAGAACATCTGGCTACAACAGCTGGTTTTCCCAAAATAATTTTCAGATGTTTTCCATTTCAATCAATTCAGGTCACCCAATTTACAACATTAGAATAATTCTATAGAATATTTTAGGAATATTTCTTATCCTTGAAATGTAATGTCATTATAAACTTTCTAATGGAAATAGAATAATGCAAACACATTTGATTGCTGGATGACGGCTATAACACATTGGATAATAAAGATTCAAAAGCTGTTTTTGGTATAAGTAATTGCACATTTTTATATAATGCATTTATAGAGGTGTCCTGGAGTTTGAAGCCAGATTTATAATAGGACATTGAACAAGAGATCATTGCTGATATCAGATGACTCTTGTTTGAAAGCAGAAAATGCCAGGAAGTTGTTTCCTTGTTTTCATTGACTATACAAAACCATATGACTGTGTCAGTCATAAAAAGAATTATGGATGGTATTGTAAACAATGGGATTTCAGAACACTTAATTTTTCACCTGCACAACCTTTATACAGATTCAAGTAGCAACTATTTTAGCATGAGAAGAGCAAATTGTTCTTGGTTTAAAATCATGGAAAGTGTGCTGAATAAATAATCTGAGAAGCAAGAGACATCTAAATTCTATATGAAGAAGAATGAGGCATCAGGATTTGAGGAAAACTCTTTGACACTCAGTGACATGTGTATGAAACTATCTGCTTTTGCTGAAAACAAGGCTGACTTGAAACACTGATGAAAATTAAAAACTAGAGACTTAAAGATGGATTACACCTCAACATAAAGAAAGCACAAATCCTTCCACCTAGCCTAATTATCAGTACCATATGTTTACACAGAGAAGCTTGAAGTTATCAAATATATCATATTACATGGATACACAATACTCACAAAAGCATTAATCATGAAATCATTGTATTGTATTGGGCATATTTGATGCAAATATATCTTGAAAGAAGTACAATCAGAATGTTCCTGAGAAGCCAATATAGTGAGGCTTCACATCAGGTATGATGGACAAGTTATCCCTGCCGAGTGAGATCCCAAGGTCATGCTTGGGGAAACAGAGGTCAGTGAAAGATGAAAAGAATCTTAAAGGGTTGTACTGATATAGCAACTACAATAATCATCCCAAACAAAGCAGTGGCTATGAAGATGGACCGTGATGGAGCAAAGTTTTATTCTGTTGATTTTAGGTTTGCTTTTAGTTGGAACTAAGAACAATAGCAGTACTATGCTACTTTCAATTAAATTCAGATATTGTATCATTTAAAATGTGAGCTATTATTATATTGCCAACTTTTAACATGTATGCTATTCAAGTTATTTAAACATTGTTCTTGCTCTTTCCCATCTTGCAAGTGGTGGGTGAAAAGGCTAAGAAGAAGCCTGAAGTCAAGAAAGCAGATGGCAGTGATCAAGTTAAGGCTAAGGAGCAAAAGCCCACGAAGGGAAAGCCCCACTGCAGCCAAAACTCTGTCCTCTTTGGAGAAATCGGCTGGTATTCCCGCTCCGTCATGGATTCCCGAAAGGCAGTGTACAAGAGTAAGCGCTCTGCAGCCACGTCCAGGGTTGAAAACAAGGGGAAGATCCTGGCCCCTGTCAACAAGCTAGTTGGTGGTGACAAGAACGGGGAAGACGCAAGTGGTGAAGCTGCACAAAATGCCTAGGTATTACCCCCCGGAAGACGTGCCATGAAGCTGTTGAGCCCCGGTAAAAAGCCCTTCATCCAACAGTCAGGGGACTGCTGCCAGTATGACCCCAGGACCGCTCTGATCATCCTGCCCGGGCGCCGGAGGCAAGGGAGTGGTCTTCCTGAAGCAGCTGGGCAGTGGCCTGCTGCTGTGACTGGACCTCTCTCTCTCTCAATCTAGCTCCTCTGCGTAGAACACACAAGAAAGTTGTCATCGCCACCTCCACCAAAATTGATATCAGTGGCGTGAAAATCCCCAAGCATCTCACAGATGCCTACTTCAAGAAGATGCCGCCGTAGCCCAGGAGCCAAGAGGGCGAGAACTTTGACACCAAGAAAGAGAAATACGAGATCACAGATCACCACAAGGCTGAACAGAAAGCTGTGCGCTCCCACATTTTGTCAAAAATCAAAGCTGTTCCCCAGCTCCAAGGCTACTTCCGTTCTACCTTCACACTCACAAATGGGATTTGTCCTCACAGATGGGTGCTCTAGATCCGTGCAAAGAACTTAACTAAATCGCTCAAAGTTTGAAGAACATCGTCCTTATAACTATACCTTACTACTCTAGGCATTACAAAACTTAATGTCAAGTTTACTTAAGTGAACTTAAAATTCACTTATTAATAGGCAAAAATGAATTTAAAGTTAAAAAATAAGAATTTTATAAAATGTCAAGTAAAGCATAGTTCTTGTTATGAAATATAATTTGGTAGCATCTAATTTGGAGAAGTTTAAATAATTGTCCAGGATGCATACATATATTGAATTCAGATAGACTTTCTCAACTCTTCTATTTTCATGCTGTAATCTAAGACAAGTAACTTTGCCTAAATTTTCCTAATTGCAAATTACACTGAAAGTAAATTAGCAATTAATAATGTTTCAATACACACAAAATCCATGTTTAGAAACAAAGAAGAAAGGAAAACCTCTCTCTTATGGATTCATAGATTTAAAGAGAGATAAATATAAGCCTTTAGAAATAAAGATATAGGAAATACCCAAATTGAGATTTTTCAGGGATATTTTAAAGCTTTTCAGAAATGTATATATTTTTACATAATTATATTACTAAAAACCATAAAAAATATGAGCTAATTTCTCTAACACAAATAAGTGCAAGTAATATGTTAATGTAATTAAATTGAATTAATAAATTAGAAAGTGCTAAAGAGAGTTGTTCTAGCTGTAAAGTTGAAAAATAAACAATAAATAAGTCCCTGCTAAGCACAATTAAAAATACCATAGAGAACAGTAAAAATTATAAAAATAAAACTTAAAAACAGTGAAGAAAATTGACTTAGCTGAAAGTTCATTAAAAATATTAACATATTTTTAAAACATCTAACACTAGTAAAAAGGAAGGGAAGATGAATATCACAAAAAGTAAAAATGGAGACTACTGTATAATGTACAGATGACTATTATTGCTTCTATATGCTGACCTGAAGTATACCAGTTGAACTTCTCCTGAGACATACATATATTTATTCTTTGGGCAGTGCATGCCATACTCAATGTTCTTCTCAAGCACCATATTTCAGATACATCAATTCTCCCTTGTTCTTCCTTTTCCTTGTTCAATTCCACAAATATAAGATGTGATTGATGCTGAGCCCCGGTGGCGTGGTGGTTGTGTGCAGGACTGCGGCCCACTGGGATGGAGGTTCAATTCCAGCTCCATGGAGCAAAGGCTGGGCCTCTTATTCCCATCACCTGAGGTCAGTGGTGCCAAAAAAAAAGATGTGTTTGAAAATAGTATGTCTTAGGGCAGACATATCTTTGTCCTCTTAGTAACATCTTTACGTTTTCACACTTTAAAAAGATATATTGTATCACATTTGCCCAATGCAATAATACTTGCTTTCTTGCCTAATGCTTTTGTGATTATTGTGTATGCATGTCAAATGAAATCTTTAACAATTTCAATCTTTTCTTAACTTGATATTAAGAAAATAATATTGACAGGAGTCCTTGCAAGATGGCACCGAGGTAAGCAGCCCATATAGGGTGCTCCAGTGAGTCTGGTGTCTAAGATGTCAAGTGGAAGTGCTCTAGTGAGTGGAAAGGTCCCTACAAATGGTCCTCCTTGTCTAGGGTGGTCACCACATCTGTTTTGTCTCAAGCCCCTGGGATCTTGGTCTATATATCAGAGTTTTTCCGCAGACTGGGTGACCTTTGTATGCCTGGCCACCAGATAGTGCCTCACCCCATCCACTGCCTGGTCTGTAGTTCAGGAGCAACAAAGCCCGCCATAGAAGAAACAGACCAGCTTGCTCGATCATGAGGAGTTGAATCAGCTATCAGGTATCAAAGAACAAAAATCATATCATTATGTGCCCACTCTCCCAATATGATCATTGAAGACAAATGGGTGCAGAGACAAACAGAGTGGAGAAAGCTAGTGGTACCCAGCTACCAAGTGATAAGGTATCTGGGATCTTAAATGCTTGAAGGTAAACAAGTGGCCATCTAGCGCAGAAGCAGTGAAGCCCACATGGAAGAAGCACACCAGCCTATGTGATCACGAAGGGTCGACAGGAGCCGGTATCAAACATTAAAGAACAAGAATCACATCACTACGAATGAGGGGGATAACAGGGTGGGGGCTCAAGACCTATTTGTGGGCAATGGACACCTCCATAGAGAAGAGTTGCAGGGAGGGGTCAGGCCATTCAGGGTGCAGTGAAGTAGCGATGAACCATGTAACTTTCATGCAGTTCTTAAAGATTTCCTCCCCCAACTATCATGATCCCAATTCTACCTTACAAATCCAGCTGGACTGGAAGAGGTACACAGGGAGCGATGGGAACTGGAAATACAGGGAACCAAGGACAGATGATCCCCTCAGGACCATTAGTGAGAGTGGAATTACCAGATGGTTGGAGGAAAGGTGGGGTAGAGAGGGAGAGTCCATTATAAGGACCTACACATAACTTCCTATCTGGAAGACAGACATTGGAGGAGTGGGCAAGAGGAGACGTCAGGCAGCATAAAATATGACAAAATAATGATGATTTATAAAGTATTGAGGGTTGGTGGGGAAGGGAGGAGTGGGGCTAAGGGAGGGAAGGGGAAAGATGAAAATCTGATATCAAGGGCTCAAGTGGAAAGCAGATATTTGGAGAATGAAGATGGCAGCAGGCATGTGAAGGTGCTTGGCACAGTATATGCATTTATGTATTGTGATAAGCGATGGATAAGCCTCAGTTTAAAAAAATGAAAATATTATTTTGGAAAATATTATGGCAATAAATATTGACCCCAAATTTATCCTATACTACCCCTCTATTTCCTTTTTATTATAAATAGGAAGACATTTTATTGTCTAATGGTTATTCTTTGGACTGCTAACCTCAAGTTCAGTAGTTCAAAATCACTACTGTAGTTCAGATTCATCATGAGAAAAATGGGACTTTCTACTCCTGCAAATGATAAACGCTTTGGAAGCTCACAGGGGCAACTCCACCCTGGCTGCTAGGGTTGCTATATGTCCTCATTGACTTGAGATTGATCCTAGTTAAATTAAACATTAGGCCACACTGGTTTATTTTTTTCTACTGTCTAGAGGACAGGTTCTCTGCCCTTGTTCTCAGCCTTTACTTCACTTTATAAAAATGTGCCCATCCCCCTACCTCTGTCCCTCTAGAACTTCTGCTTCACATCTGTAATTCAAAATATATAATAAGTATAATCTCCATTCATTCTAATAGAAGTCTTAGAAATTAGATTTGGTAAATCTGCTGTCCATGACTTCTTTAAAGTGTTGAAAAGCAAGGAGATTTATCTGTCCCAAGCAATGGTGTTTTCAGCCATGTGAAAATTGAATCTTGAATAAAGAAGACCAAAGAAGAATGGATGTATTTGCATTATAGTTCTGGAAAAGAAATTGATAGCATGATGGACTACCATACTAGCAACAACAAGATTGTTTTGGAAGAAGTACAGCCATAATTTTTCTCTGAAAAAAGGATGGTAAAACTTCATTTCAAATATTTTGGACAAGCTGTCAGGAGAGACCTTCCCTGGAGATGGTCATCATGTTTTTAGAGGAGCAGCAATAAAGATCCTTCACAAAATGGATTAACGCAGTGACTGCCTTAAGGGGGTCAAGAATAGGAACCAATGCAAGAACAGCACAGAAAGTATTGGACATAGGGTTACTGTGACTAGGAACCACCTTGATTTCAACTAATTTAGAGAAAGCCAGCTGCTAACGATATCACAGAGATTGTAGGCACAACTATACAACTATAATATATAAAGATTATAGTAAAGTCGAAGAAGATAGGAGAGGTAGGAGAGAAGATAAAGAAATCTCAGGCACACTATATGGTAGTAGGCTCACCTCTGGGACAGCCATGATCTCAGCAGTCAAGTCCACATAGAGAGAAGGAGGAGGAGAGATGATAGATTTCCAACCAAGGCTTATATACACTTGGTGTGAGGTGGGGGGCCATGACAGCTCCTCGTATTACAGGTATGGAACAGGAAGGGGCTGTACCACCGGCAAACACATGACAGGAGGGGGTGAGCTAGGGGTGTACAAACAATCAGAAGGGGCAGCACTAAGGGTACATATGTGACAAGATGGATGGACCCCAGTTTCAAGATGGCATCCTAAACCTTGATCTTCCTTAAGTTTGCTCTACCTTGTCTCTGGGCTCTTCTTCAAGGAAACAAACCATTATTCTTATCAGTAGTTTGGGACAACCAATAATGTCTGGTTGCTCTGGGTGGCTGATGCCCTCAGGGGGATAACTTCCAAACTGCTGACCTCCCTCCAGGAGCTAGCCAGCAGCATCCTTTCTTTGGCATGTTCTTGAGGGAGGCTACCTGGGGGAAACCTACTGCATCCCAAAACTAATCACAAGAACTAGCTCTTCTTCTTTTCTTCTTCTTCTTCTCCTCCTCCTCCTTCTTCCTCCGGTGCAAGATTAGAAAATATGCATACATGTACTGAGTGATTTTGCTCCTTTTGCTCCGTGACATCTTTATAGAAGTGTAGAACAGTAATAACTGGAAAAACGACTGGGAGGGAAGTTTTCCTTAAAAACAACTACTTATGATTCATGTTGATTTGAGAGTGTAAGAAGAGGTACATATAAGAAAGTATCATGTAACATATCCTTGGTATAGTGATTGTGTTATTAAATTCTGCAGAAAATTCCAGAATAAATGATAATATAAAACATAGTTCTTGCTTACTCGTTGGCACACTTAACCTTGAATTTCAAGTTTTGGGCTAGTCAACATCTCAGTGAGCGTGCGTTTACTCTTGGCAACATAATTGCTTGTGTTGGTCACATACAGTTCACTTACCAACATTCTTCCTTTAGCAATTTGGCTATCAAGAGGTGGTGTATGGATTCAATTTACTATCAAACCTTCAGGTGACACAATAGTTTATTGCACCTTAGTTCAAAAAGGATGGATACTAGCACACAAGAGCATAACTTTTCCACTGTGACCCTGATCGTTTGGATGTTGCACAGACTGTGAACTATTAGACGAAGACATCAGAAATCCTTTCTAGTTGATTTTGAGCACTCAGGGTACAGGGGTTGTTGCAAAGCATTTCTTTCCTCTCATCTTTCCTGCCACCTTTCAGTCTACAGCTCCTTTAAGTGGATTCCTCGAATTCTCACACGTTCAACTGGGTTCTTCAAAGAAACAAAATTTACAAAGCTTTATATCAAGAAAGTCACACACATTTTAGAAGAGGTTGAGTCTAGTCTGGTTCAAGTCTGTAAATCAGATGTTAAGCTTGAGGCTTTTCTTGGTTTGACTAATGTCTGAAATTGACAAAATTAAGCTGATGGACGAAGGAACAGATGAATCCAAAGTCATCATGTCAGACTTGAGGCTGCACAGTTGAATGAATCCAAGGTCAGCAGGCAATATGACTGCTAGCTTCAGTGGACAATCAGGTGCATCGAATAGGCAAATATAGGGTCCAGATAGGCAAAGAGAAGGAAAGAAGTCTTATTATAGTATGTGTTCAGAGAATTAGGCCACACCACTTAGACATTTCCTTTCAGTTGTTCTGGGGCTGTGACTTGATCAGGGTGAGCACTTCACAGTTATCCCACAAGGGTCCAGCTGCTCACAGAAGATCACATCAAAGTGTTGATTACATTATGTTAAATCATCTTATGGAAGAGACCTTAACTGTTAAACTAATGAGAATTCTGGCCCAGGCTAGTTGACATAAAACCTAACTTTTGATCTTTTATCTGCAATTACACACAAGATTTTGATGTATTTTAATATTCAAACTGTATATATCATATGCATACAAACATAAGTAGAAAAAGTTAATGCATAAAAAGATTTTTTAAGAGTTAATTTAGTCTATATTGTACATAATATTTTTCAGTTTTTCATAGGCCTGAGTCCTTTTCTAGCATTATGATACCCAAAATTTTAAATGCAATCATTTTCTTCAAAATTGGAGTCCATAAACTATCACATTTTATAAACAGTTATACAATATTTCTTAATTTTCCACTCATTTTAACAAAGGAAGCTATTCTTTCCATCTTGGAACTCAGGTACTCTTTATCATCCCTTATAAACATACTGAACCAAAAATACTGGAAGTGGTTCCTAACTCATGGCATTTTAATAAACCCTTCAGATGATTCTGAAGATTAATCAAGATTGACAAATACTCTACCTGAAACAAAGAGAGAATGTGAGACTATAAAGCAAGAATTAGTTTGGGAACTGGAAATTGTGGATTAGTGTTTTATAGATTCCACACTTGGAAGAAATCAACACAGTTTATACAAATGTTTGATGTTTCTGATAGTGAATAAGTCTAGATAAAAAATGGATATACATCATACAGCCCTTGTTATGCAGTCTTACAGAAGAAATGGTTACAGCTCTTACCAAACTTGTCTTTTTTTTAATCAAACAAAGTAGTGTACTCATGAATATAGATTCCTGATTTGAAAGGGTTACTTACCTTCACTATATCAGACTAGGGGCAGCTGTTTCTCCCTATTTTTCTAATTCAGATTGCCTGAGTAATATAATGGGAAATATGCCCATGCTTCAGAGAGAACAAATTAGATACTTTGGAGAGGTGAATATTAGTTAAACTTAAGATTGTTTTCTTTTTTTTATGCTTAGCAGCCTAACCATAACCCACTTCACCACTGGGGCTCCCCAAGTTCCCTTTTCTTATAGCCAGAGTTCTGTGGCAATACACATGAAGGAAAATGGCCACTGGTATTTGAACTTATCATAGAGAACTAATTGGACAGATTATGACATTTTCCAATGGAAAAAAGCAAGCACACAATAGTGTGGGCATACCAGCAGACACTTTGTTCTTGTGGGCCATTTTGGGCTACAAATCCCTTAGAGGTTTCTCTATCCAGAGATTAGATAGCTTTGATCAAAAGACTACTATTCTGGGCAAGAACAAAAGGAAGATTATACTGGTAGGCATCAAGATCCTTTTTATTTGTTGTTTAATTCCTGCATCTAAGAAAAACCTTTACCCCACCCCTCAATTATCGTGGTCCCAATTCTGCCTTACAAATCCAGCTGGATTGGAGAAGGTACACTGGTACAGTCGAGAACTGGTAACACAGGGAACCCAGGATAGGTTAATCCCTCAGGATGAATGGTGAGAGTGGAGATACCAGAAGGGTGGAGGGAAGGTGGGGTGGAGAGGGGGAGCTGATTACAAGGATCTGCACATAACCTATCTGGAGGATGAACAGTGAAGGAGTGGCCTAGGGGAGATGTCAGGCAGTGTAGGATATAACAAAATAAAAATAATTTATGAAATATTAGCAGTTGGTGGGGAGGGGGAGTGGGAGTGGAGGGGAGTGGATGAAAAGCTAATGTCAAGGGCTCAGGTGGACGGGGAGATGGTCTGAGAAGGATGACAGCAGGCATGTGAAGGTGCTTGGCACAATATATGTATATATAGATTGTGATAAGATATGTATGAGCCTCCAATAAAATGGTTATAAAAAGAAAAGAAAAATCTTGCTTGAAACATTCAAGTATACTAATAAAAATTGTTTGACTCATAGAAATTACTCAACAGAAAAAAAATGGAATGTGGGTCAAACTTTACTTCATCCAGTTCCACAAAGGGAAAAGAGTGTCCTATCCCGCACGTGCATAAGGGTGACTCCAGGAGGCAGGGTTCAGATGTGGCTTCACCTGCCAAGCTTCTTTACCCCAATCTGACACCAACCTCCCCTCTCATAGCACTCCACTACTCTGCTGCTGCCCTTGACAATCCATTGGAGTAGCCACATAGAACTCACAGATAATATTCACAATAATAGAATTTTAGGGAAGGTGACAGGGTACAAGTCAGCATCACAAAGCACTAGTTATAGGATTCTTTTGTTTGTAGCATCACTTGTCAGATATCGGACAGGCACATCGGACTCTGCTCCTCACATGCCCAGCCACCAGACCCTTTTCTCTTACTTCCTCAAGAATGTGTTACAAAATTCCTGCATTCAACCATTCCCTCTGTGAGACAGGAAAATTGCCATTCCCTTCTTTATTTCCACTATAGCTCCCTTCTCATGACTTCTCCTCTTGTGACTTCTCCACATAGGGATCCTAGACAAGAATGATTCCTCCTGCTAGCCACCATGGAATTTTCTGTTAACATTTCTCAAATGGCTTTTAAATTAGTTAAATGGCAAAACAGATCAAGCCCTGAATTGGAATCTTTTTTTGCATTGTCTGACTCAATCACTGGGTAGGATTTAAGAGCCACACCATGTAATTTCACCTTCTCCCGTCAACTCATTCTTATAGCCTCTCCAATACATTTGCATTGTCCCTCATTGTTCCAACCACAAGACATAATTCTGTAGTAATGGTCAGGAAACAATTGCACCTATAGGAATAGCCATTGCCATCAACTTGGTTCTACCTCCTAACCATACTACATAAAGTTTCAGAGACTGTAAATCTTTATGAGAGTGGAGAGTCTCATCTTTGTCTCATGGCAAGTCTGGTGAGTATGAAATATTCATTTGTGGTTATCAGCTCAATGCATAAGACCTATTGTAATTCCTATATTTCTCCTTAACAAAAAAGATGAGATGAAAAATTGCTATTTGTTATTCAGATTGTCTGGAATGCTAACTTGGCTGTATCCTAATTGCATAATGTGTAGGCAGAATAATGCCTTCACTAAACTGTCCACTCTAATCCTCATGCACTTTGAATATATTATTTTATGTAGCAAAGTGGATATTCTAAGTATGACTTAGGTTATGGACTTCAAGAAAAGATTATTATGAATTTGTACACATTTGGGAAATCTAATTATATAAACTGTTAAAAATAGACATTTCAGAAAGATATGAAAGTTCAGAAGTAAGCCAGACAAATGAGATACCAGTCAGACTTAATGCCCTGCTGCTGATTCTTATCTGTCTGGGTTAATTTCCAGAGGGAAGCAAAGGGTCTTTAGCAGCTAAGAGTGGCTCTGGATGACAGCCAACAAGAAAATAGAAAATTTAGTCCTTCAACTATAGGATACTGAATTCTATCAACAACTGAACAGAGAGATGAATGAATTCTTTGTAGAGCATACTTTTGATCTGTAGTAGTTATAAGGGAAAATTGTTTTAACTCATTAAGTTTATGCTGATTTGATATGGAAGCAATAGAAAATTTACACTTTATATTCAACACGAGCAAAATGCACCATGCGCTTTCCCTAAACCATTCCTATTCAAGTTTCTTTCTCTATAAATTACATCATCATCCAGCTGCATGCATGCTCTTACTTCTGTACAGGTATTGAAAGAGCCATAATGGGGCTTTTTTCCTATGAAGGATTACTGGGTGTGGATTTGAGCAGATGACTGACAGTTTTTAAACAGGCAAAATATGTGGACAAGTCTACTGCTGAGAGGTGTTTGCCTAAGGACACAGCTACTAATGGAGGTCTATATTATACATTTAAATGACATAAAATTGTATATTTAAGTGATATAAATTCCTAACTGTGAGCTATATGCTTGCTTTTCACACACACACACACACACACACACACGGGCTCGAGTGCATGCACACCCAGCTTTATTCCACACAAAATGTATTAACCATGGGTCTGCACTCTGAGGATGATTGAAGTCAAATCCTCTCAATAATGTACTTTCCTTAGTGTTGTTTTGATGTCTTCAACAATATGATGAGGTCTGATTAAATTCAAGGCAGGAAGGTTAGCTCAGATGGTTTTAGCAACTCTTTGGGGGGTTTTCAGTGGGTCTTCTTGATAGATTTTATTAGAGAACATTGTACAATCATTAGAGCTTATTATGAAGATGTTCTAAGAAAATTGGAATATTCATTGATAAGATATGGGTGAGAAAATTTACATCAGGGAATCCTGCCCCCACCATTATAAGAGTGCACCTATTCATTCTTCTAAGATCATGAATTTGGTCATAGGAGAATTTGGTTGAGAAAACTAATCCCAAATATCCTACAGCTCTGATATTGCATCATCAGACTTAAAGAACATTATAAATAATCCCTCTGTGGATTTACGGTAATTTTATTGATAGTGTCTTTAATTTAGCCAATGGTATAGAATTTTAAATACAATTGATAACAGGAGATAATACAAACAAAATCTGGCTAAGAACCAAAATACATGAATTATGAAGTTGCATAGATTAAACTCATAAGTGGTTCATCACTGTTTACATAGACCATGCCTATGAATTAGCACATCATAAGAAATCAAGGAGGACATTAGAATAGGAATTATATGGCCATCTCGGATCACCTTGCACTGTGCATTCTCAATGTAAGAAGAGTTCATAACTAAAGTCCCAAGACTGACAATTTAATAACCCCAGGATATTGGTCATCTGGTTCTTCTGACATTTGGGTTTTTCAGACTAAACTCTAAGGAAGCATGTCAGTTCCAAAAATCTGCTCTAAGTGAGTGTGAGGTGTAGGCCATTTCACTCATTGAAACTGTCTGGTGCAGCTGATGAGGGCCATCATGTAGCTCGGAAGGGCCAAGTCAAAATACCCAGTCGTCTATACCCAGCCTGGGTCATCAAGGGCTGGATGCCCAAGAAGAGAAGGTGCCAGGTACTATGTTGCACCCCATCCCCCTTGCCTGTTTGAAATAAACTCAAATGCCATCGAAAACTCCAAGTCCACTTTAGTCTGGCTTTTCTTTTTTAGCCACTCAGACCAATATATAGATCTGAAGGGTGAGGGATCTGGAGGTGATTTTGTTTCTGTTTTCATGGAACATTTTTATTTTATTAACTGATTTCCTGCTAAACCCGCCTTTTTTGTGTGTCCCCCCCCCTCCTCTCCATCCTCTTCTCTCTCTTCCCAGTCCTGTCTGTCCATCTCCTCGACGTCTTCCATGCCTAGTCCTTTGATGTATAAACTCTATTTTCCTTCTTTGTTTTGCATATAACAAAAGTGATATTAAAGAGTTACCTTTTTGAAGATTGAGTTTGCTAAGCACAATGTTCTCTAGTTTTGTCTATACCTTGTGATAGTCAAAGGAATTATCACTGTTTTTTATTCATGCATAAATTCCAGAGTTTGTTTATCTAATCCTCTGTAGTTGGGGTTTGGGGTTGTTTTCATGTTTTTGTTATTATAGAAATTTCTGCAATAAATGTAGGTGTTCATATGTCTGTTTTTGGTATATTCTTAATTTCTTTAGTATATATACTCAGTATAGTGATTGCTGGATCATTAGGTACTTGGATTTGCATTTGTTTAAGGAAGTTCCATACCAATTTCCAAGCTGGTTGAGCAATTTTACAGACCCATCAGCAATATAAGTGTTCCTAAAAAATAAAGTGTTTCTATCTCTCCATATCCTCTTTAGCAGTGTTATTTTCTGTATTATTGAATTTTGCCAAAAATGTTGGTTGAGGTTTATTAAATTTGTATTTCTCTTACTGCTAATGATTGTAAAAATTTCTTCATATGTTGGCTGCTTCTATGGCATCTTTGGCAAATTGTTTATTTGTATTTTGCGCACATTTTATTGGACTATTTGTGTTTTCCTTAAGATGTTCGAGTTTTCTATGTATTTTGAAGTTTACTACTATATCTGATAAGCTATTACTGAAAACTTTTCCCCAATCTGTGCATTCTCTGCTGACTTTTGGTAGCATCCTTAGATTTACATAACTATCATAATTTTTAGTAAATACACATTATCTATTATGTCTTCCTTAGGGTGGATATTTTCCATTAAGCTCCATAGTGTGTTTGTGCCTTGTATAAGGGTCCTGAAAGTTTTAAGGTGACCAGACTTCCAATTTTTTAACTTTTGCACTGTGTCCCGCAGTATTTCAAAGTTAAAATAAATATATTACAGTACTCTTTTTGTGTTCTATGAAAATTTTTGTTGCTCCATATACACCATATTTTTAATCAAGAACACCCCCCCACCCCCTGGTCAATGGTGTCCTACTTAAAATCTGGTCACTTTTTTAGGTGTTTGGTATTGTTGTCTGGGGGATTATACTTATGTAAGGTATAGGTCTTGTTTCATTCTTTTGCAGGTGAAGATTCTGTTTGAACAGCACCATTTTTTGAAAAGACTGTCTCTTGCCCATGTACTGTTTTTATTTCTACAAAAATTTTTATTTATAAAAAATGAGGTGTCTATAGGTTCTTATTTATTTTTGGGTTTTCTATTCTAACCTATTTATCTTTATCTTCATATCTGTCATAACAATTCCAAGCTGTTTTTATTATTGTGACTAAATATTAAATTTTAAGAAATGAGAGTGTAAAGGTCTTATACTTTGCTTTAAATTTTAACAGTGTTCATTTCTCCTAGGTTTCTTTCCTTATAAAGTTGGTAATTAGTTTTTCCAGTTTTTGGAAAACTGTTGCAATATTTGGGTCAGAATTGCATTGTAAGGTAATTTCATAATATTGACATTTTCATTATATTTTGTCTGCCTATCTGGGCACCTGGCAATTTGTTCCATTTGTGAAAGTTCCTTTTGGTTTCTTGAAGTAGTATTTTGTAGTTTACTTTGTATGCCTTTTGTTTCTTCATTAAGATTTATTCTTAAATATTTGAACTTTTGGATAGCTATTTAAATGATATTGTTATTTTGATGTCTTTTTCAGAATATGTTTGGTATTGTGTTTCTAGTTAGACATTTTTTGCCTAGTTTCTACATGTTTGATTTTTAATTATATATTTTGGTCATTCATCATTCAAAAACCTTTCCGGATGCACATTTTTCTTAACACCCACATTCAGTAATAAGATCCATAGTTTATGATCCTCTGCTTTAGATAATTTTTTAGTTGGGGTCACCCTAACATGAGGAACTGTTTTAAAGGGTTGCAGCATTAGGAAGGTTGAGAACCACAGCTTTAGAGAATCATACCCTTAAAGAGACAGTGGAAGTGGAGGGGATATTTTAGAGTGCTTTCCTGAATGAAAGGAGGAAGAAAGGAGTTGTAAAGAATTATAGTATCTTAAACCCTCCACAGCAGTTCTATCTTGTCCTAAAGTTTCACTGTAGGTTGGCAATGACTTGATGGCAATGCAAAAACCATGTGATCGCTTGAGTTTCTTATATCGATCCTGTGGGGTCAGGAGCATCCTACTCAGTCTGATCTCAAGAAAATGAAACTGAAGAACAGACTCTCAGGAAAGAAGCTGGATTAAACAGGGAGACTCAAGTAGACATTAAAGGAGCTGAGAAACTGTGGATTAAACAGCAAAGTAAATCAAAGGTTTAAAACATTATTATGCATATGTCTCGCATGAGTTGAAAGATATTTTTAGATATTGCTTAGCAGTTTTTTAATAAATGCATCTTAATTTGACTTAACCTGAGTTATTTAGTAAATGCATGTCATATCATAGTTGACATTTTATCTTACATGAATTTCTTTTTGTCATTTCACCCCCTTTCCCCCACCAACCTACTTCCCACCACTACCCTAGGTGTTTCTGCAGATCTCCCAACAATAAATGAATTTTCATAGATTTATTTATAGTATTGGTGTAAGGCAGGGTTCTCTAGAGAAACAAAACCAGGATACTGATAGATGATAGATAGCTAGATGGTCAATAGATTTATATAGCACAAATGAATACAACAGTTAATTAGTGCACACAGCAGTACAGAGGGCTCACTTAAACTCATTTCTGTGGGACAGTTAATATATTGGAAGTTCTTCAATTCACAAGGACTGCCTTATCCAAGGAAGGCAGCAAAGGCAGACAGCTGAATCTTCCCTCAGGCAATGCAGGCAGAGTCTGCCCACCAGCAGCAAACATCAGGGTAGGGCACCAAAAGTCAGCAGCTCAGGACCTTAGAAAAACAGGCCTGGATGGGATATTGAATTCAAGCAAAGCAAGATAAAAGGATCCACCAGCTTGAAGCTCAAGAGACATGCACACCAATAGCATGGTGAAGCAGGTATCGAAGGAACCTTAAGCACAGAATCCACAGATTGACTTGTCCCACAGGTAGTGTAGCCACATGTTGAGGCAGAGAACTAGCTAAACAGCTGCCAGCTGGTCTGACCATCAGAGAAAAAGAGAGAGGGGAGTCGACCTTGCTTAGCCATTTATCTCTGCACTTCAATCAAACTGCAACCTGATAAATCCCGCATGTTCCTATTGGCCAAGTTGGCACAATAAACCTACCTATCAGTATTGTTCTTATGAAGAGTTCTTCTTTCTATATTTTGTTTTGTTTTCCCATAATGTCAGCTAATAGTGGTTACTGATTTTAAAGCAATACTTGCTGATTTTTAAAGTGATGAAGATATTCCCAGAAAAGAGCAATTTAAATATTTCTAATTTTTCAAGACTCATATAGAAAACAGCAGCCACTATTTTCCAAAAGTATTTAGGCAATGTTTTGATTCCTTTTAAAGATAAGAACTCAGCCAGACCTTTTTTTGAATCATTCTCCAATTTCCTGCTAAATTTTCTATCTTTTTTTGTTTCATTTCCTGCCTTGCACTCTGCACTCTGCACATTCCCTATATTGGCGTGTGCTCTGTTTCTGCCTAGGTATTTAATAATTATATGAATCCTTTTTCTCACCCCAAACCATAAAAAAAATTTGTTCACAGCAGATGTAGTGAGAACACAACTCAGCTATTATGTTTTCATGATAATGCTACATTTCTCAATTTCACATCATTAATGCTCACACCAATAATATATTTATGTTAAAAGTTTAAAAAACCTATTAACTTTTTAAAAGTATTCCCCATAAATACACAGAGAAGAAAAATACTTACTAAAAAAGAAAGATAAATTATTAAAATATATACCTTATATTTTGGATCATAAGACACACCTGACCATAAGACACACACAGTTTTTAGAACAGGAAAACAAGAAAAATATATTCTGAACCAAATAGTACCAGTATCCGAAAATATTTATTAAAATAAAGCAAAATATAGTAATATTTAATAACATAAACTCAGCAGTGAAGTTAAGAATCGTCATCACTGTTACTGACAAATAAGGGAAATGTGAGCTGACTGGCATTGAGACTCCAGGAGGTGGGACTTCCCCGAAACACACGGTATTCCACAGCATGCAAATAGCAGGCAACAGCAAGTGGGCACATGGCATCACCAACAAACGTTCTGGGGTGCCACTTTGGGGAGAAAATGCATCTTATGCTCTGACAAATACGGTAGATGGTTTATAGAAAATGAAATTATGAATTTCAACTTTCTGGTGTTGGGATTTACATTAGCAAATGGTTTGTTCTCAGCTACTAACTAAAAAAATGATTGCTAGGGGTGTTAGATTCTCTCTCTCTCTCTCTCTCTCTCTCTCTCTCTCTCTCTCTCTCTTTCAGTTCTTGCCTTCACGTGAGAAAGAATTCATGCCGAAGCCTGTTTTTTCATCCAAATGAATTTCATGAAGGTTAGAAGCATTTTCAGGTTTTAAAGTAAATGAAACACAAGTTGGCCACTGCTGAACTGTGTCTTGGAGCTGCTGGGAGAGCATGGCAGAACAAACCTCTGGTCCACAATATTGTTCAACTCCATTGGCTGAATCAAATTTACCTGGCTGAGATGGTCCAATCCAGGTGTAATGCCCACTAAGTGGAGCAGCCCTTCCTGGTCAGGAGCTTGAACCTAACAGTGGCAGTAGGTCAAGCATTGGAGCTGCTAGCACAGCCCCAGCTGTAGCACAGAAGCAACAGGTGATGTTCTTCCACTAAAATTACAGCAAAGAAAGCCTTATGGTATTCTATTTGAATCAACTTGATAGTAACAGATTTGGTATTGTTTATTTTCGTGGAAATCAAAGCAAATTGATCCATCAAGTTTCTGGAAAGTTTTAGGGTAGAGATACAAATGTAGATATATACAAGCATTCTTAAAATGATACTACTACTAGAGATCTGGATTCTAGCAAATGTTTTCTAACCAGGATAAAGAGATTAAAAGTAATTCATTGAACCACTAGTACTAGATGATTTATAGGAAAAGCTCTCCCCACCCCACCCCACCCCAACTGCATTAAACTGTACTATGCTGTATTCTTCTTTCAAATTGACTGCAAAGCTTGCTGGTCACTTTTAAATAAACACAAAACAATGTAAAACAATTATTTTCAAGTTTAATCCCCTCAGGTATCAGAAATCTCAGTCTCACAAAAAATTTCACTTAGAAGTCTCTGCTTCCAGCTCCATATTCCAATCAAAAAAAGCTGTCATGCTTGAAAATGATTTAAAGACACTGAGAAATCCTGATCTTTGGCATTCATTTACATCTCTTTGAGTCTACTTTCTTAAAATATCAGGGCACATAAAAGAAAATTAAATTATATTTTGCTATTTAAAGCATGAACTGACCTTCAATATTCTTTCTCTGAAAGTATGTCAGATACTGCATTTCTAGGACGGAGCATGCATCATATATGCATGTACACACCCTAGAGGGTTTGTTGGCATTTTTGTCCACATTAAAAAAAGTCTAATGCATGGTGATCCCATGTGTGTGAGTAGAACTGTCCCATTGAATTTTTGAAGAATGTGACTTTTCATAAGCTAATCACTTGGCCTGTATTCTGAGCTGTTTTTGGGTGAATTTAAGCCTCCAATGTTTTGCCTATTAGTGGAGCATTTTATCATTTGTACCACAGGCACTCTCATTAGCATTGGCTGTGAAGTTTCTTCAGTCTACAATCTCTGTGCCCAGAAATATGTTCCAAAATTCTTATTGCACACGTTTCCTCAATTCTTAATAAACCTTTTGGAATATGTGGGAATTTGCTCTCATATTTATAGTCTTAGAAACTTGGAACAAAATACTAGCACATCAGAAAACTTTATTCGGCACCCTGTTACACAAACACAAATATAGAAACATATATTCATATTATCTATTTCTATAAATGTATCTCTATTAAATCATACCTAAATTAATAAATAATAACAAAGTTGATCTGAGAGCCTGAAGCTATCAAGATGTTATTTTATGTTATGTTAAAAATATAGGTTTAGCTAAAGTTCATGTATACTGAGAGGCAAGAAATCTTTGTAATTTTTGCCGCATGTTTCCATCTTTTCTATTTGTTTCAATTGTTATCCTTTCTTTAATGAAATGCTTGGGCATATTAGATGAAAAGTAATTATTATATGAGTCTATTTTGTTTTATTCATTCTTCTCCACGAATTACATACTGTCATCCCTGATTTAAAGACAAACGGCTCCTCCCTCCTTTGGGTTTAAAATCTGTGGATACCAAACTCCTTAATATAAAATGTCATGGCATTTGCATAACCTATGCACACACTATGTCTATGTTAGGTCATCTCTAGATTGTTCATGAACCCTACTAGATTTTTTTAAATTTTATTTTATTTTTGTGGGCATTACTGCGCTCCGTTGGTCGGAGTAGGAGACCCAACCCCACTGCTGGAATTGAATCTCTGTCCCAGTGGGCCGCAGTCCCGTGCACAACCATTACGCCACTGGGGCTCAGCCCCCCTACTAGATTTTAAATAAAAGTTTTATTCCCTCTTAATTCAGGGAGGTTTCTTTGATCACTTACTTTCCCCTATTCAGTATTTTCTCTTTGGTTGAACTTCAAAATAAGGTACATTCTGAGGGCCAATTATTTTTAACTTCGGTCATCACAATTTCTTGATGATGTTATTTTGTAATAAGCCTTCCAAAAGTTCATGGAAAATCAATACTATTAAAAATGCACAGATTCAATATTTCTCATACCAAAATAAACTTGCAATAACATGTCTAAACTGGAATTACTTTGAGGAAGTTAAAAATATCAGACATCGTTTGAAAAGACCATCTATTAAGGCAATATCAATTCCACTAAAATTGAAACAAGCAATTGATGTTTGATACTAAACATCAAGTTTATGGTGAAGCTTGGGTGGATGATAGTTTAATCCATTGATATTTCAGGACACTTTGGTGGGCAATGCCCTGAAGAAATTAGCAGTTTGCAAATGTATAACTCATTATGAAATGAATCAGATGATGTTGAATATCTGCTGAAAGCCTGCAGTGGAAGATCCTTCATATCAATACAAAAGAAAACAATTTATCTTTTCCTTGCCCTAGTTGAAGAGGACCACCAAATAATAGTAGAAATATTATCCTTTCCTCATAGATGTCATAGACATCTTGAGTTAGTCCGGATAGACTAGAGGAACAAATTTCAGAGACACGCATATAGGTATAAGGAAAGGGTTTATATACAAAAGAAATGTATAAGAAGGCATCCCAATCCAGTCCAGTGCAAAGTCTTATGACCAATATTAACCCATATGCCCGAAATCAGTCTATAAAGTCTGCTTCTGACTCAGTAAGTCACAGGTCAGTGGGCGCAGAAGTCTGGCACTGGCAGGGGTCTCTCCATGCTCCTCACTTCCAGGGCTCAGGTCCATCAACAACTTGTCACTCCAGCTTCAGCGGTCTGTCTTCATCAGGGCAAAGCCGTGTGGTCTCTTCACCAGTTACTCCAGCCTCCCAGCCACCGCCATTCTGTGTTGCCTGTGGTTAATCGTCTCTGAAACTAACTCCCAACAACTGGGGAAGATAGCTTCTCATCTTCACGAGGGAAATATTGCGAGATTTCCCTGGAGTCTCAGGAGAAAGCCATGGCCACACAGAGGCCTCATTGGCTACTCATCAGCTATCTCCAGATTAACAGGCCAGATTCCACCCCTACATTTCAGTCATAAAATTAACATAAGCACATGACTGCCACACATCTCAATGGATTCAGTCACTACAATTCTGGCTAGTAATAATGATAACAAAAGCTGAGTAAATTTTCTGCTTAGGGGATGCCTAAACTCTTCTGTCAAGATCAGATGCAGACAACAGTTAAACTTTTAATGGACGTTTTAAACAAGTGGAATCAATATTCTAGTGCATCTTTTGGAAGAATTTTAAGAGAAAGCTGAAACATTGCTCTACCAGTATGACAAAGCACAATCAGAGCAATGGTGATCAAGAGGTGAAAATGTGCACTCAAAGAAGAAGTGAATTACTAAGTAGTGAGGGCCATAGCAATAAGGTTTTGTTTTTGCTTTTGTTTTCATTTCTCAAGGAATTTTGCTTTTTGACTTTCCAGAAGGCCAAAGAGTCATAACAATTTGCTATTATGAGAGTTCTGGGAGAAATGTAGCCAAAGCTTTAGCACCAAAAATTTTCACTAGTGAATCCTTAACTGCTTAATGCTGCCATTACCTTTCATCAAACAAGGGTAACATTCCAAGGATTTCCACGGGAAATTATTAAGTATTCACCTTGCAATGGTGATTTACTTTTTGGTTTCATATTGAGCATCAATGGGGAAAAAAAACCTTTAAGGGGCACCCATTTTTCTTAGTTCATAATACAAAAGTGACTACATTGTTAAGACTAAGTCACAAGGACTTCATTTCTTTAGAGAAGTAATTGGAATGATCACATACAAAAGTGTACTGACATTGATGGAAATTAGGGTGATGAAGGTTTTTGTTTAATTTATGTTTTAATTCTTTTCCTCAACAAATTTTGTAGATACCTTGCATATTAAATCATAATATCAAAGAATATACAGAAGTTTTTTTTGATTATAATTTTTATTATTATAGGCCCTTTTGACTTTATAATTAATATTAGTGATATGTATGTGATCAATCAACAAGCATATACTTATAGTATTAGTATTAGGACAGCAGATATACATTGTACCTCCATTCAAATACTTCCTCAGTGCAAGAACATTTTGTGGTATTAAATTGCCATTCCATGATGCTCACCTTCATGGCATGATCACTGAAAACTAACATGTACACAGGCAAAGGTGGCGAAGAAGGCAGATGGTGCCTTCTTCAAAAGATATAGTGTCTAGGGTCTTAAAAACTTGAAAGTAAACAAGTGGTCATCTAGCTGAGAAGCAACATGCCCCCATGGAAAAACAACACCAGCCTGTGTGACCCCAAGGTGCCAAAGTGATCAGTTATCAAGAGTTAAGAACTAAAAATCATAACACTGCATGTTCTTCAACCTGACGTGACTGCAGATGACAAATGGGTGCATAAGCAAATGTGGTGAAGAAAGCTGATGGTGCTCAACTATCAAAATATATAGCATACGGGGTCTTAAAGACTTGAAAATAAACAAGTGGCCATCTAGCTGAGAGGCAACAAAGCCCACATGGACAAAGCACACCAGCCTGTGTGACTAAAAGGTGTTGAAGGGAGCAGGTGTCAGGAGTCAAAGAACTAAAAATTGTAACATTATAAAGGAGGGGGAGTACTGAGGCGGGACTCAAAGCCCATCAGCAGGTGAAGTAGCAAGTCCTGGCAGAGGGGCTGCAAGGAGGAGAGGAGTCGTATGAGGCATGCTAGTTCCCAAATGCTTCCTCCCACCCACTATCATGATCCTAGTTCTACCTTGCAAACCTGGCTAGACCAGGAGATATACACTAGAGTCAGAAACATGGAGAATTCAGGACAGATAATCCCTTCAGGACCAGTGGTGGGTGTGATGATTCCCGCAGGGCAGAGGGAGGGTGAAGTGGAAGGGGGTAGCCAATTGCAGGGATCTACATATGATCTCTCTGGAAAATGGACAGTGGGGAAGTGGGTGAAATGACACAGCAGACTATGATATGATAAAGTAATAACAATGTGCAAATTATTAAGGGTTCATGGGGGAGGGGGGAAAGGGGAAATATGAAGAGCTGGTATTGAGGGCCTAAGTGGAGGCCAGATGTTTTGGGGGGTGATAATGGCAACAGGTGGGCAAATATGGTATACATACAATTGATGTGTGTGTTGATCGTGATGGGAGTTATATGGACCCCCCTCCCAATGGAATGATTTTTTAAAAAAGAGCGCTAAAGTAGAAAATATTTGGAAATGAAGATGACAACATGTGTACAAATGTGCTTGATACAAAGGATGTATTGAATGTTAAAAGAGCTGTAAGAGGCCCCAATAAAATTATTGAAAAAAATAGCTACCAGGAACTTTAGATTTTATAGCGTTTGCTAGTTAAATTAAGTCTGTCTTCAATTGAGATGCTACTGCCATGCCCTTACCTTTGTGTGAATTAGAACACTATTTTCTTTTCTTTAGAATGTTTGCTATCATTTGCCAAATATCACCATGCTAATTATGCATATTTATGAGACTATGGTGCCCAGGATTGGTGCAAGAAAGTTACTATTAGGAAAGCTTAGTCATTGCAGACCAACAGGCACCGGGGAAGAAAGACCAACCTACCCATTTCTGAAGAAGTATAAACATTTTTACTTTGACTCTTTATAAATTGGATTCAACTTAGTTCTGTATGAGCTAGAAGAGACAGGTATATCACACCAACTACCGAACTATGAGCAGCATCCCTGACTACCCTGATGTCCAGGGGAAACCTTGTTTGGTTTTAATGTCAGGCTCCATTAAATGCAGAGTAACATTTTGATTAAAATAAAGGCAGTAGAGTTTGACCTGCCATCCTTTTATTTCTCTCAAGAGGTAGTGGTTGTAGGTAATAAGTAAAGGCTTCATAGATACACTGATATTTAATCTCATACGTAGACTCCAGGGGATTATAAAAAATCTGACTTGAAGATTGATATCAAGAAGGAATTATGTGTTGATAACACATCACAGCCCAGCTTCAATTTGAGTACATTGGACCAATGTTAATCCATAAGTCCCTCTTCAGACTCACACAGCCACATGCAATGGTGCAGGGTGCAGGGAGAATTCAGCACAGTGACTACAAAGTTTTGTGGATCCAGTGGCAGTGGATGCATTTCTAGTGCTTTGGCCGATCTCAGAATGGCTTGTAGGCATGAGGGTGAAGACAAATAGAGGGGGAGGACCCAAGGGCCATTCCTGTGAGAATACCACAAGGAGGCACTATCAGACAAACTGAATACCTCCCCTACGCTTTTATATATTTTCAAGTTGACATGAAGTTATGCAACGACAACAATTAAACAAATACCACATTTTAAGAAAGCATTATTTCCTGAATGATAAACACAAAATTTTGTCAAAGGATCATATACTGAATAGATACAAATCTAATTTTTATTTAAGTTTAGATTTTGTATTTACATGTCTTAGTTCCTAGGAATTAAATGATCCATTTATTTTATACCATGCCTATTCACCACTAATATTCTTCTATATTTTGTATTGTTTTAAAATCTCTAGTTTGGTATGTGTTTGTATTAGTCTGTGTAGGCAAGAGAAACAAATCCTGGGAGACTCATATGTGAATAATAAAGAGCTTTATACATAAGAGCTGGTAAAAATTATGAAAATATCTCAGCCCAGTCCAGATCAAGACCAATAGTCCCATATTAGCCCTTTTCCCATACCAATCAATACAGTCCTCTTGAGACTTGCCCAACACATGCGATGACTAAAATGAAGGAAGATCACAAGCCAGTGGGTAGAAAGTCTTGTGGATCCAGTCGCACTGGAAGCATTTCAGTGCTGGCAGGGGTCTCTGCGTGAATCTATTAATTCCAGGGCTTTTACATAATTCCATGTATCTTCTCCTCAGGAATGCCTCACAGGGAGTGTACATACATCCCATCTTGAGCAAGCTATTTATCTCCTTAATGCCTCCAAATGAGGTCATCATGCTGCAACCTGATTGACAAGCTAGACTGCATCCCTTCATTCTTGTCAAATTGACAGTTAAATATGTAACCATGACAATGTTCAATATAAATAGCGTTTTGCTATAGATTTTCTTTCTATGACATATTTTCCATTAGAAAAATTGGACTTTCTTGAGAAATTCATAGGGGCTTCTCTAGGGTTTTTGAATCAAGGATTATCAGAATATTTAAATCATCTAATACTTTCAGTGTGTTATAACACAGCTAAACTCATACCCACAGGGTTGCAGAAAAGAATGCTTTCCACTTGCAGAAAACTTTTCTATTTTCAGATACTCTTAAGAATTTGAAAAATTTTAATTTTGATTTCTATTTTTTTCTATGAATTGACTGTTTTTGATGTTTTACAACTATATCCATAAGTGAAACATTCTACTCTATTATTAAAATTTTGGATATTTCTGTATCTTGACTATTGTAAAGATTGCAATTATTAGCCTTTTTCTCTATACACATGTGCATGGATTTATTATTACGCGTGCCAGTGAGTGGGATTGTGTCATGGGGAATGTGTATTTTCAATATGATGTTTAGTAATTGTTGTTTACTTGCAGCTATGAAATATATAACACAGTACAGCACTGTCATTCCTTTTGCTTTTTCATGATTCTTGGTATATTAAAGTCCCTTGTTGATGTCATTGTGCCATGCTCTCTTTGAGAGGTTCTCTCATTTTCATTGATTTTCTGCTTTCTCAGACATCATGTCCTTTTGCAGGAAATGGGCTTTCTTGATGATTTGCTTAATAAGTGTTTGTTTTCTGTATATTTAAGTGTAATCCATACTGATCTTCATTAGTAAATTCTTCCACTCCCCTTTGCCTTCAGTAAAAAAGGTGTATAATCTACATATTGAGCTAGTCAATGAAACTTTTTCCCCTCATGCACTCCAGGCAGACATTTTATTCAGCAGACTGAACAATCACATTGAAAGACTACAATTCTGATACCTATATTTCTTCATTTTGGACCATAAGTATTTCCCTGTTCTATTATAACACATCCTTCTGGTTCTATTTGCAGCTTCTACATAAGCACATTTACGTATTCTGTAATTATACAGCTCCTCAGAATGTTACCCAAATTTTATTATAATTCATATTGCTGAAAGTCTTTGCAAATGGCTATCATGTGTGTGAAATCTGGGCAATTAATAAGTAATGTATGATAAGAAATTCTTTTCATCAATGCCTTCATAAGTCCAAACTTCATTGAAGCATTACCAACATTTTATGCTTAGCAAGTGACAAACACCAACTGAAATGCTTCTAAAAGTTGATGAATTACTGGAAACACTCATTATCTATTCCAAGAAATTTGGAAGACAGCTACCCAGCCAACTGCCTGGGAGTGATCCATATCTGTGTACATTCCAAAGAAGGGTGGCCCAACAGAATGCAGAACCGATATAGTTCACATCACAAATACACTTTTTTCTGAAGATATTTTCAAATGGTTGTAGCCATACACTGACAAGAAGTTGACAGAAACCCAAGCATTATTCAGAAGAGGACATGGCAGAGAATACCAGAAAGATATTTAATTATATTTTGTTCATTATAAAAAGAATTAGACTTGTGGATAATAAAAACTATAGGCAAATTTAAAAAGAATGGGACTTCCAGAACACTTCTTGTGTTCATATGAAAACTATACATAAAAAATAAGACAGCTGCTTAATCAGAGCAAGTATATATTCCACAGTTTAAAATCAGGATATATTTGTTTCAGGGTTGCATTATTTTGCCATATTTATTTGGTTTGTTCGGTGAGCAGACAGAAATCCTGGGTGCATGAAGATGAATACTGTATCAAGATTGGAAAAACAGTGCTTATGAAAAGTAAGGAGGAATTGAAGAACTTTATTAGAAAATTCAAAAACTGCAGTCTTCAGTATGAATCCAACTCAGTATTAAGAAATCAAAATTCCTTACAATTGTATCAATAGGTAACATTGGGTCAAACAGAGAAAATATTAAAGTTGTCAAGGATTTTAGTTTCCTTGAATTTCCAATCAACACTCATGGAAGAAGTAGTCAAAAAATTGAAGTCTCAAATCTGCTGCACAAGATCTTTCAAAAATGTTAAAGGGCAAGGATGTCATTCTGAGAAGTAAGATGTCTTCAATCACCTCATATGCAGATAAAATCTGGAAAATATGTAAGAAAGAAGACAAAATTTACCTGTTTACATTATGCTATTCTGAAAGATAGTTCCATGGACTTACAGGAGAATAAATAACTCTCTCTTGAAAATAAAAGTACAGCCAGTAAGCTTGAAGCGAGGATGGTATCACTTTGTCTCTCATACTTTGGATAATTTATCAGAAGAAATCATTTTGTGACAAAACACATCAAATTTCATAAAGTAGAGAGTCAGCAAAACACAAACAAATAGAAAACCTACGAAAAAATGATTCAGCAGAGTGGCTAAAACGATGCGCTCAAACATAAATATTGTGAAGACAGTGCAGGCCTGGGCAATGTTTCTTTCTGTTACACAAAGTGTTGTTATGAGTCTGAGCTGATTCTGTGGCACAGAACAGCAGTAACTGCAAGAATCGAATTTGAATGATGGAGTGGATGGATGGATGGATGGAGTGATGGATATATTAAATATATCATGAACTGCTAGAAAGAAGAAAGCTGTGTTGGAAGAAGTTGAGACAGACTGCTTTCTAGAAACAAGACTGAGAAGACTGTGTCCCAAGTACTGTGGACATATTATTCTTAAAAAAAAAACAGCCCCTGACGTAAGATATCATGCTAGGTAATACAGAGGAACAGCATGGATTGACTGACCGCAACAATGGACTCGGATATAAGAACAATTGTGAGAATGGTGTAGGGTCTACGGACATTTTCCCTTCTGTTACTTATCGGGTCACTATGGATCAGAACCCAATGGACAGGACCTAGCAACAAAAACAAAATTTTGTTGTTTCAACATACATAAACAAGGTTTCAGTTACATAACTTTATGTACTCTTTTTTAGATGGTGAACAGTAATAACAAAATTTACTTCTAATTTTTCAATATAAACAGTGAATAAGAATCAGGTATGCTGATTCAAATCATGATGTATATTTTAGAAACAGATACTATATAATTATATGCTTATCTCTAAATGTATAGAATTAAGTATTCAAATGTTAGAAAGCCAAATTCTAAATAAAGGAAACAAATATATATTAAGTAAAGCCTGCATTTGCGGTTTAGTATGTATTCATAATAAAATGGAAATATTATTTTGCAATGCTTTGAAATGATCAGTCAACCCAATCTATTGTATTGAATAAAAATGCATCCCATTCAATGGGTCTCTACCTCAAATCCACCTGTAGCCATTGAAATAAGGCTAGATCTTCATAGTGTAAAAAGAATTAGATGGCTGCTACACCAAGGATATGGATCTGGCATTTGTCAGATTTGGCTCAGATCTCTTGCTTTGGGTGCACCCAATGAATGGTGGCCCAGGACTGCAATACATATCTTTTTAATGCCCTCCTTGATTTATTCAGTTATGTATTACTTTTTCAATTGCCAGTGAATATTTTTGAAAGTTTTGGCTTATTGCTAGCCTCCACTGTCTATGTAAATTATGTCTAATTAGTTAAAATTTAATCTGTGCAAGTCAATAATTCATGTATTTCAGTTCATAGCCAGATTGAACTTGTATAATCCGCTTTTCTCCACTGTGTTTTGAATTTGAAGCCATTGACTAGATTAATGATACTCTCAATATTCCTTATGCCACAGGGGGATGATGTATAATGTTCTCTAATATAAAATAACAATGATGTCTCTAAAGTAAACCAGAAACATATATAGACCATAGATATATGAATGGATCTCTAGCTTACACTTAATTCTAGCTTCAGTTTAATAATAATTAGTTCCTATGTTACGACCCAGTTTGAGATTCACTCCTATGAAGAGATCATTGAAGATAAAGTGTGGTAAAGAAACTAGGTAGTGCCTGGCTATCAGAAAGACTAATGTTTGCCGTATTAAAGGCTTGTGTTCAAACAAGCAATGACCTAAATGAGATGCCAGCTAAATCTATGCGAAAGAAGTATACCACCCTGTTTGATCTAAG